>JAHWFP010022614.1:0-14392 GCA_023313725.1 Lithobius niger
ACTTGTTGATTGTCGCCATCTTGATGGTGTTCGTCGTCGTTTCCATCTTCCGCATGACATTGCGCGTCAGTTGGGCGATAAGTCTGTCCTCCTGTCCGGTGTTTTTCAATTTTTGCAGGAGGTACAGATGTATGACAAGATTTAGATTAGGGGTTTGGATCACATCTCTGTAATGTGTGGTGCAGTGGCAACCCGGACCACTGCACTGTGACTGAGGTTGGCGCTAATGACCAAGTTGTCGACGCGCCATTAAGCCTCAATCCCCCCCCCCCTTCGAAGTTGGCCTGAGTAGAGGAGTGTTTTGACATCCTGTGTATTCATTTTGTTTAAAACGCCGACTGTTGTATTTAATGTTAGACATTACCTGAAACAATGCAAACCGTTTCTAGTCAAAATTGGTTAGTGAATTTTCTGTGAACTTAGAACAGTTCTAGTGAGAATTTTTATACTGTAACAAAAATTCCGTGTGCTTATATTTTTAAAGCCTTCTTGCAAAAGTTTAATCTAAAACTAGTTACCCAATGTAAAGTGTTTCCTTTTAATGTTTTAAAATAAAACCACGAGTTTGAACCCCCGTTTTGTTTTGAGAGTGTTTAATAATCGAAAAACCACCATTATTTAAACATTAGTAATTAAACAAATTAACGAGCCCACAGTGGTGGCAGTGACCATGATAGTAATTAACTTAGCCTAGGACCCCGATCTCTATCCCTACTGGAGTAGAAATAGCTGTGCTTATTCCGTGAAAGTAAAAACAGCCACTCTTTTAAGTTATGAACTTTACCACAAAAACACCAGACTAGCAGTTCTTTTTCAAGCACCTCCAGGACAGACAGCACCGCTACAATGGTGGCGTTACGTTAATTTGGATTGAAAAAAAAAACTATTCATAAACCCGTTAAACTGCGTCAGCATAAAAACACTTCACGTTAAAGATGAGTTTAAACTGATTTAATTCTTATTCAACTTTTTACTTTGGTGAAAAATACGTTCTTTGTCCACAATTTTTGTGAATAACAATAAATGTAAACACTGGCTTGGCAAAACCTAAGGGATTGGATACCTAAACACCAACTTACATAAAAAGCAATCACTGCTTGGTTAGTTATCCTCCATTCGTAGATGAATAACCCTGTCTTGCGTTGAAACACATTTCGAGCCAAGTTGAACGTCACTGTTGACTTTTTGGTAGAAAAAGTTCATACTTAACAGAATTGGCGGTGCGTTGCTGGATCAAAGAGGAACTCTGGAACTGGATTTCTGGCATCTGGTTCTCCTAAATGTTACAGAGTACCGCTGGTTGTTTACTCGTTTGTTGTTGTACGAGTGGACGTCCGCTTCTTGGGTTGAAGATACAGAACCGGCATAGTAGTATGGCAAGCCTGTATCAGTAAAACGTGTGCGGGTATTGCACCTGCGATCCCACCGCTGCCACCAGTCTGTAGCGGCAGCTACACTCCTGTGGTGCCGGGTAGATGCTGGTCGTTGCGATTTCACCTCAACATACTTTCGGACTTATCAGTGACGATTGTTTTTACTGTACTTTTAAATCGTAGCATAGCACTACTAACGCTTGGTTGAGGGTGCTAGTACCCAAATTCTCATGCTAGCAGTAATGTTAAGTTTAGCTACGGTAATTCGCTGCCACTAGAATGGATAGCACAAATTAACTAACCTTTAACTAACCTAACTAACCTAAACGGGTAAATTTGGCAAGTAATGAGGACTTGGAGCCACAGATGTTTTATTGTTGTTTATTAAAAAAAAAAAAACTCTTGGTTTATATGATAAATACAGTTACAGTTTGCAAGAAACTCATTACTTTAAACTTGGGTTTGAATAAAAATACAATTCAACACTGGTAGTTACAATTAAGAACTTGGTTCGTTTACAATAAAACGCAACTTGTCATGTTTAAATAAACAACGGAATTGGTTTACATTAGAACCTTTAAATCAGAGTGCAAGAAGTCTCAAAAAATCGGTCTTGTACAAATTTTGACAAGAGGCCTAACTGGTTTCGCACCTGCAGTTACAAACTAAAATTTCGCATTTACCAAGTCAAATCGTGCACGAAAATCCATCTAATGGTTTACTATTAAACTGTCATAATTTAAGAAAAACTCCATACTTTTTTAAATAAAAATATCCTGAAATTAAGTTTAAAAAATAAAGCTACGTTTTTAGGAAGGGACGTGTGGAACCCTAACATTAGTGGGGAGGTTTAAAGAACCAAAGTACCGAATCTAAAAATCCCCACTAAAACTGCCACAAAGTTAACTTAAAGTCTGACATTAAAAGCCTGACATTAAAGCCTGACATTAAAATTTTGAATGAAGGCCTAAGGAATAACTACGTTTGTTTCCCTAACTAAACTGGCTACTACCTGTCCGGCATGGCTTTGCTGTGGTCCGACATCTCGAACTCTTAATAAAGTGACCTATGCTATTGGATAAAGGCTGCCAGTCTGTGAGCAATGCTATTGAAGAAAGGCTGCCAGTCTGTTAGCTATGCTATTGGATAAAGGCTGCCAGTCTGAGCTATGTTATTGGATAAAGGCTGTCAGTCTGTTAGCTATGCTATTGAAGAAAGGCTGCCAGTCTGTGAGCTATGCTATTGGATAAAGGGTGCCAGTCTGTAAGCTATGCGATTCAATAAAGGCTGCCAGTCTGTTTTATGGCAGCAGGGAGGATTGAAAGCCCCCCCCCCCTTCCGAAACATGGGAGAGCTACTTCTATTGTTAAATGGCTGACGTCAAGAGTGCCAGATGGGTTGCTGAAGGTTGGCCTTGTTGCTAGGCAACAAGACAGACAGGTCAGTTCGTAAAGTAGAGGAAAGCGTGGACCTGAAGGAGCTGCAGCAGCATACCTTTGGAATGAGGCAAGACCGTTTTGGATGCTTGACTATTGAGAGTGAGGGTAGGGGCATCTCTGTACATGCTAACTGAAAAATGGCTGAATGTAAACTCTTAATAGAAGGTTGTAAAAGCAGTTTAATAGCAGGATGGTTGCTGTTGTGACTGAATTAATAGTAGATAAGCCAGGTTTGCCGTCGGGATGAGAATAAATAAAAATAGCGCTGTTTAATAGAAAGCTCGACCAAGCCATGTGGGTTTACAAGATACACTTGGCTGGATCGGGCGTTAATAAACACGGAGTAGCCGGCCTATTTAAAGTCAATATAAAAATAGCTATAATGGTTTTAATAATAAAACTAAGTTTAGATGGTGACTGTTAGTGCGAAATTCGTATTGCTAAATATCTGCGAAAATAAGCGTATTTGGCCGAAGTGAAGTTGCAAATTTTGTACATAGAAGTTTTAGCGGCCGCTGAAAAGAATGTACAGAAGGGCTGATGTCAGCAACGCCCTTTATCCTATAGTATACTTATCCTACACTATACAACACTAAACTGGATAGGCTATTTGCCGGAAAGCAAGAATGAAAATATTCACATATTTACAGGCAGTACATGGGAAATGGGCGTCCAAGTTCTTCGAAAGTTGAAATGAAATTTGTTCATATAATTAAATTCTGAACCAGGTCTGTCTTTCATTGCAACGACAAACATAATTCTAAATAGATTGATCATTTTGATTTCCGTGTCGCTGTCTATTTTTGTTAGACTTCCACCACAGGGCTTTCTTCTGGGAGTTAATGGTGTGTGGTGGCTTGAAATTCGTGTGCCCTTTCACGAAATTGGTACAAAACTTTAAGCCTAGTCGAGGTGTTGCATTCGTGTACACCGTGACCACATTCCCTAATCATTCATGGGATTAACACCCAATTTCGTTTTTTTTTTGTCTTTAGTAGCATCCTCGTCACCATTAACTATTTGTCCAGTCTTTTCGCAGATTTCTTCAGGGAACGGATTTTGTGGGTTTAGTTTTTGCAGAAACAGCAGTCGACCCATTTTCGACCTACTTCGGTAATTCTTTTATCTTAGCAGAAAGCAATAAGAGGATTAAAAAATAATAAAGCCTAATAAAGCCTACTAAAATTGCATAAATAAAAACAATGATCACACAACGTTTCGGTAATTCTTTTTGGGGTTGTGCGGTTTCAGAGGTCATGATACTTTAGTTATTTGCCCTGGGACCTACGACTTATCGTCGTTTGTGGGTGCAGAGAATTGGATAATCCAGTCACGTTGTCAGCAATTTTTGCCCTACAATTGTAGGATGAAAGAGGAGGAAAAAAAGAAGAGCATATTTAAAACAGCTGAGCCACAAGTGCACAAGTTGAAGAACCCTTGTGGGCTGGGGGTAGAATAAGCCCACCGTACCCCTGCGTGTCGTAGAAGGCGACTGAAAGGGAACCCAAGATCACGGTCTGCTAGTGTGCCAAGGGTCTGCATGGCGGAGGGTTTTTAGTCCGTCTTGAACACTAGCAACCTCAACACTACGGTTTGCGAGTGCGCCTACGGTGTGTATGGCGGCAGGTTTAACACCCGTCGCAAGCACTAGTCGGAAAGAGGTGAAGGGACATCCGGACAAACCGGGCCCGGGTAGGCTGCTTAGAGGATGTTTGGTGGTTTGAATCCCCTTTTGGGTTTGATTCTAATTTGCCCAATCTGGCCACTGGGCTTTTCATCCTCATCCCCCAGCATGTTGGCCATGTGCTGCAACCTAGTAATCCGTGGAGGCGGATATCCTGGCTTTCGGGCTTTGGCTCCTTATTCCGGAGGGCGGGTGGCCTGGGTGAGCCGGCCTAAGGTCAATCGGCTATGACTTTTCGGGTCCTGTCGATGTGGGGAGGTGGCTTGTGCTGTATCCATCTGCATCACGGACCCGAACTGTTTGGGATATCGACGGAGGTGGTGTGTACGGCTTCCTTGGTGGCCTCGCCTCTCGGCATGCTTAGGCTGCCACCTCACCGATATAGACGGCGGTGTTAGCTTCCTGGTGCAGGGCCCTGGATATGCGGCTTCCGGCCCTGCATCACCCGAGTGCCGCACAGGGTTTTCTTTTCTGGGGGGCGCACCGCCGCGACTTCTTTTTGCTCTACATGGCAACTACTTCCCCCCCCCTCCCCCGATAAAATTTCTTCCGCCCAAATTTCTTCCCCTCCTCGCCGCACTAGCAAGCGCCAGAGGAGGGAACCCGAGATGGTTCGGCCTGGTGCCCAGTTACCAGACTTGAGTAAGAGTCGGGACCAAGTCCAGAAGTTCCTGGTGGTGACAGGCGAGGGCCGAGATGTTACACAACTCGGTCCATTCGCTGTTCACAAAGCTCTGAAAGGGATCTGTGGTTCTGATCCGAAGAGTGTCTCTCGGCTCCGTGCTGGGGGATACCTTGTGGAAGTTGTAGACGATGGTCAGGCGAAGAGGCTTTTGAAAGCGAGTGCACTGGGGTCGTGCCCAGTGCATGTCGAGCCGCATCGTACTTTGAACAGCAGCAAGGGGGTCGTGACATGCTTTGATTTGAGGGGTCTCAGTGATGATGCCATCCTGGACGAACTCAAGTCACAGGGTGTTACGGCTGTGAGGCGTTTGACACGGAAAGGCGAGAATGGTGCCCAGCCAACTGACACCTTTTTCCTGACCTTTGATACGCCAGTTGCACCGCAGCATATTACTGCCGGTTACCTGCGCTTAAAGGTCAGGAGTTACGTTCCGAATCCGATGCGGTGTTTCCGCTGTCAACGCTTCGGCCATACCAGCGGCTCGTGTAAAGGTAGGCCTACCTGTGTTTCCTGTGCTCAGGCAGCCCATGAAGGCGCTGACTGTGCTGGCCCGAAGCAGTGTGTCAACTGCGGTGGTCGGCACCAAGCCTCTTCGCGGGACTGTCGTGTTTATGTTAAGGAACGTCAAGTGCAGGAACTAAAGGTGAAGGACGGGCTTTCGTACTCGGAGGCCCGAAAGAAAGCCAAACTATCGGCGCCGGCTATGACACGTTCTTTTGCGCAGGTGTGCAGTGCGCCATTGCCTGGCCCAGTTAGTGATTAGTGCTGATTTGGCAGATTTACGCGCTGAGCTCAGGTCTTTGACGACGACGGTGGGTAGGCTTATAACTTTGTTGACTCTGCAACATCCATCATTGCAGGGTCTTTTGGGTCCTTCGGACCCGGTTGCTGCCTTCTACATCTGCCCAGCCTGCAAATGCTTCTGCTGCTGTTTCTGCTGCTGCATCTGTTCCCAGGCAGGTTAAAGCTTCAGCTAAGCCTCCACCTGCCCGGAGTGAACCACAGAAAACGTTAAAGAAGAAGGCTCCTGCTGGTAAAGCCTCAACACCACCCGTGAGGACGTCGCCACCAGGAGAGAAGGTGAAACTGTCGTTGAACGGCCAGCTTGCTGAGGGGTCCGTTGTGTCCCCTCAACATCTTGATGATTCTTTGCCCATGGAGCAGGGAGAGATTTCCTGTTCCAATTCTCTGGAACTTTTTCCTCCTTCCGAGGACAACTTCGTTCTGAACCTCACTCCATCTTTTGATTCGGGTGAAGATTCGGATGTTTTCGGATCGCCCAGAGGAGGAGTTGAGGAGAATGATTCAATCTTCAGCCCGCCCTAATGCCTGCGCATGCCATCGTTCAGTGGAACTGCCAAAGTTATCGGGCCCATGCCGAAGAGCTGCGGCTACTTTTGTCGCATTGGCGACCTTTGTGCTGCTGTCTACAGGAAACCTGCTTTAAGGCGTCAGATAATCCGGTTGTTCGAGGTTATTCTGTCTACCGTCTGGATGCTGACCCTGTGCCAAGTTCACATGGTGGTGTTGCAGTGCTGGTTCAACACTCTCAGCCACATGCCAGTGTGCCTCTGCACACTAGGCTTCAGGCGGTAGCAGTTAGTTTCTTTCCACTTTGATATTACTGTCTGTTCGCTTTATTTGCCACCGGATGAGGTCTTTGGGGTTGGTGACCTGGAGGACCTGGTCCGCCAGCTTCCTGCCCCTTTTCTGTTGCTGGGCGACTTTACAGCCACCCTGTCCCGCGGGGGGGGGGGGACCTCATACAGACAACAAAGGGAGGATACTTGAGGAGTGGATGCAGAGGGGGTCTGTTTGGGGTCTGTTTGCATCCTGAACGATGGAGCCATGACACACTGTAACCTGGCCACGGGCAATTGGTCAGCGGCGGATTTAGCCTTTTGCTCGCTGGCCATCCCAGTTCACTTCACTTGGGGTGTCACTGCCGATCTGCATGGAAGCGATCACCTCCTTATTGTGTTGTCCACAACACTAGGGGGTTCTGTGGCTTCCAGGCCAGCCCGGTGGGTGCTTAAACGTGCTGAATGGTCAGCTTTTGCTGAGGCTGCTGTATTTCAGCGTGCGGTTGAGGACTTTTCTGATGTGGATGAACTTTCCACTCATTTCGCTGACGTGGTCCTTGCTGCTGCTCATGCTACTATCCCGTGTACGTCCATTCAGCCGCGGCGGGTTCCTGTTCCGTGGTGGACGCCTGCTTACGAGCAGGCCATTCGGGCCCGCCGGCGAGCGTTGCGTACATTTACAGTCAGCCCAACTGCTGACAACTTTGTAGCCTTTAAGCGCTGTCGTGCCCGTGCCAGGTTTGTCATCCGTGAGGCTAGACGTGCTTCGTGGGCAGTTTGTTTCGTCGATCACGCGCTCCACGCTTTCTCAGCAGGTGTGGCGGAAGATGCGCCAGATCTCGGGGTAGACCGTTCACAGCTGGAGGTGGCGAATACCGTGATCTCTTCTGTGCCGGATATCGCCGACTGTCTTGCGTTTGCGCAGGTCTCGAGTGATAACCATTATGATCCTGGTTTCCTCAGAATAAAGCGTAGTGAAGAGGCTCACCCTCTAGACTTTCGCTCCGACGGGCTGGAGGAGTACAATTTACCGTTCACCAGGCAGGAATTTGTTTCAGCTTTGTCCAAGTCGCATGACTCCGCCCCAGGGCCTGATGATGTTCACTATCAGCTGTTGAAACATCTGCTTCTTGCCTCCCAGCAGTTCTTGCTGGAGATGTTCAACCGTGTGTGGACAGAAGGCTCTGTTCCGGCAGCGTGGAGGACAGCAGTGGTCATCCCGATTGTAAAACCGGGCAAAGACCCTACTGCTCCTTCCAGTTATCGCCCAATCGCTCTGACTAGCTGTGTCTGTAAACTTATGGAACGGATGGTCTGTGAGAGGTTGGTCTGGGTGCTGGAATCACGGGGATTTTTATCTGCGTCCCAGTGCGGCTTTCGACGGTTTCGGTCAACCTTCGATCATCTGGTTGCCCTTGAATCGGATGTGAGGGAGGCTTTTCGCCTGCGTCAACATCTGGTTCAGGTTTTCTTTGACTTGGAGAAGGCGTATGATACGACGTGGCGTTATGGGATTCTCCGTAATCTCTATGACTTTGGCTTGAGGGGACAGATGCCGCTGTTGCTTTCGGCTTACCTTTCAGGCCGTTCTTTTCGCGTTCGTGTCGGGGCGACTCTTTCCCGCCGTTTGTCTTGGAGAATGGTGTGCCTCAAGGAGGTGTTCTTAGTGTCATCTTGTTTGGTATAGGGATCAACCCCATTGCTCAGCAAGCTGCTGTTCCCCAGTCATTGTTTGTCGATGACTTCGGCCTGCGCTTTCGGGCAGCTCACATGCAGACCTGCAAGGGGCAGCTACAGCTGGCAATTAACAAAGTCCAGACCTGGGCGGTACGTAATGGTTTCCGGTTTTCTCCGGACAAGACTGTGTGCATCCACTTTTGCCGCCAACGAACACTGCACCCGGATCCTTGCCTGTACTTGGGACAGGCACAAATTCCTGTTGTCCCACAGGCACGTTTCCTGGGTCTGGTGTTCGATTCCAGGTTGTCTTGGCTTCCACACTTACGTCAGCTTAAAGACGAGGCTTTGCGGGCGCTTAACATCTTGCGGGTTCTGTCGGGCACTTCATGGGGTGCCGATCGCGCTGCCATGTTGCGCCTCTACCGAGCCCTTGTCCGCAGCAAACTTGATTATGCGTGTATGGTCTATGATTCGGCTAGTGATTTCACTCTCCAGATGTTGGACACTGTGCATCACAGTGGCCTGCGTGTGGCGACTGGGGCATTTCGAACTTCTCCAGTGGTCAGCCTCTATGCTGAGGCCTCGGAGCCACCTTTGGCCATTCGTCGGCGGCAGCTTGCCATTCAGTATGCTGTGCGTTTGCGTGCTGTGGAATCCAGTCCTGCTTGGTCCATGGTTTTTGGGAAAGACTTGCGAGTCGGTAGACGCAGGGTGGGTAAGGGTGATTTCCGCGATAGGCTCCAGCAGTCCTGTCAGGAGATAGCCTTTGAAATGCCCTGTGTCTTGAGGCTTGGGGAGATGCCAGTTGCCCCTTGGCTTGTCCCAAGTGGCATTTTTATTTTTGCTCTGGCGTCTCTACCAGCAAGGTACTTGCAGGAGTTCCGGCAGCTGTGTTCTTAGTACGCCTGTTATTAGCGGCTGTTTACTGATGGATTGAAGTCGGACGTTGGCGTGGCGTGTGCTTGTGTGTGTAAGGGAGTAACGGTTGCCCATCGCCTTCCATCGGACTATTCTGTGTTTTCTGCAGAGCTTTTGGCTCTTGGTTTGGCGGTGGAATGGATCCTTGGCTTTCAGGGCACCCATTTCATTGTCTTCAGCGATTCCACGAGTGCCTTGGAGTCCTTGGCGAATTACAATCCTCGGAACCCCTTGACACAACGTGTCCAAGCCTTGCTTTCCCGCTTGCCTGGCCAGCGGAAATCCGGGCTTTTCTGCTGGATCCTGGGCCATGTTGGGATAGCAGGGAATGAGCAAGCTGATTCTGCTGCGAAAGGGGCCCTTTCTGGCCCTCTCGGTAGGGATCTCAGCCTTGTTCCCTCAGATGCCTTTCCAACTCTGCGTCTGAGGTTACAATCTTTTTGGCAAGCCTTGTGGGACAGTCAAGTCGGTAATAAGTTACGTGCTATTAAAGGCACTGTTGAGGAATGGCACTCGGCGTGTCGCCGCAGTCGCCGTGAGGAGGTGGTGTTGGCCCGTTTGCGTGTTGGTCACACTCGACTTACTGTTTCCTTTTGCGGGGGGTTGACCCTCCTGAATGTTCTTGGTGTCGACGGCCACTTACGGTCCGGCACTTACTTGTTGATTGTCGCCATCTTGATGGTGTTCGTCGTCGTTTCCATCTTACGCATGACATTGCGCGTCAGTTGGGCGATAAGTCTGTCCTCCTGTCCGGTGCTTTTCAATTTTTTCAGGAGGTACAGATGTATGACAAGATTTAGATTAGGGGTTTGAATAACATCTCTGTAATGTGTGGTGCAGTGGCAACCCGGACCACTGCACTGTGACTGAGGTTGGCGCTAATGACCAAGATGTCGACGCGCTACTAAGCCTCAATCCCCCCCCCCCCCACAAGTTGAGGGAAAGAATTACATAAACAGGGTTTCTCGTCCTCACCGAAACCAAATTCAGGGCCTCGGAAGTTCGATTTACCATGCCATTTTTCTGGCTTTTTTTTTGTTTGCAGCTTAACACCAAACTGAATGCTGCTTCTTTTTTTTTGGGGGGGGGGGGGAGGGGGGTCGAGAATGTGATTTTTTTTGTAGGGGGGCGCCAATTCATGACTGGTGAAGGTCAACAATGGAAACGACCGAACAATATGACGAAAAACAAAACTTAATATTCAAAACATAAGTCGCAAATTCAAGACTGGTGAATGTAAACAATGGGAATGACGGATCAATCGCACGAAAAACAAAACTTTACTAATCGCAAATCTGACCTTCTTTGACAAAATGCAGAAACGTGCATTTGTATTTACTTAACGAAGCCTTGCCAATCCAACATATTTCGATCATAAAATTTCTGGATGTGGGTTCTTGAAATAAACGACAATGTCAAAATATTGCAGGTTTTTACAGCCCAGTATTGAAGATTTGTCACAATTCCACTTTTGAAGGCTTGGAAAAGGGCCTAACTAAATTCAGACTTTCAGGTTTTCCAGCTAGCGTATGAACCCTAGTGGCTACATAAAGAAAACTGTGCTCACCTTTTTGCGAAATGCTTCCGATTAACTGGCTACCTGCACTTGATCGTCGTATTCCACCTCTGGATCTTTTTTCTTTCTCCTTTTTAGTTGCACCGAAGGAAATAAACATGTGTTAGCCGCCAACACTGTGTCTTTACTTTCAGTTGCTCAGTATGGAAGACCCACAATGACCACATACCAGCTTTGTCAGCTAGCAGCATCCGGAAGTAGTGCTTTTTGCGTTAACTTTGGAAAGGCAAACTGCCATAGATTACATTCACGAGAGTCTGGTTTAGATCAAACAACAGCGGTTGCACGGAGGGGAAGGGGAAGTTAAGAGTTAAAAATAGCAAAGAAGGCGATCATGCGTTAAGGTTGACAAAGCCATTAGGATCGAGGGAGAAGGGGGAAACTGTTTGTGGCTGTAGCAGATTTAAAAAAAGCGAATGCTGAATAGTTTATCAGCCAATTAGAAAGTCAAAACAGTTTGTAAAAAAAGAAAAAGCACACGCCAAAGTGGCGACTAGAATTTAATTTCTAACCGCCAGCTGGCGAGTGGTTGGAAGGAATTTTTGCGCATGTTTGGAACAAACAAACATATTGTCGACGCCCTATCTCAGCTTTAAACAAGACGGAAAGCCAATCAGTTTAGAGAACTTAAATAAATACAGATGTAAACCTATTTACGTTGCCTTTTGTCTGAGCGGGGAATCGAACCCACGACCTTTGAAACCAAAGGCCAACGTCCTACCGCCGAGCCATACTGACACGTTCAACGACCAAGGGCAACGACTTTATACTCCCTTGAAATAACGAGAATTTTTTGATTTCCCAATCAAAAGCATATTTTCTTTTTCCTACCATCCATATTAGAGCAAAGTAGTACGGTCACACGTTCGTTGCTTCTTTTGTCACCGTTACAAGTTTCTTCCTTCAGCGAGAGTGAACGATCGGGAAGAGGTTTAAAAAAAAATCCGGACTCTTCAGCATTGAACACGTTTTTCGGAGCATTATTCTGAACTTCCAATTTTTCCTTGATCCAAGAGTCCACAAGTAATTCATCAACGGCTCCAGATTCGCCATTAATGATGCTAGAGACAATTGTGTGGTGCTGCTTGTAACTTGTTAACCCAGCTTTGGCAGGCTTCAAAGCTATCAACTTCAGTCTGGATGCTAATGAATTTGCTTTTTCTTGGAGCATGGGACCAGAAACGGGACTAAGCACGAACTTGCAAAAACTAGACAAAAAAAAGGCTTCTTCAACCTGTTCGTATTTGGCGTGGTGTATTTGTTTTCATGCTAAAATAAATTCAGTATTCTGTGTATACCACGGACTGGTCTAGTTCACCATCTTCAGCTGCTCATAGTGCAAATTTAGCAACCTTTATTTTTGCAATATGAACCTTTTGCAGATTAGGCTGATTTTTTACCACATATTTTTCACTGACCAGTGGCGGATTTGAGCTCTTGTCATCCTGGTTATAAGCCCAAGGAACCATCACAAAGGTCGTGTTGCATGTTTTGACGTGAAAACTAAGAGTTTGGTTACATTATTGTGCTTGAAATGGCCACTTTCCGCCAAATCGATAATAATCTATTCTTCAACGGGTAAACTACAACTGGTACAGTACGAAAAAATTATGGAATCTTTTGCTCGATAACCCTGCAAACCTCAAACTCAACCAAACCAACACACTTCTGTAGCCATTTGTCAAAAAAGTGAAGGCCTTTCAGCACGTTGCGGATAGCAGGGTCTTTCATGCCACCTACTAAGATTTTCGTCAAAATGTCGTTTTTAAATATATGCCCAAGGTTTAGCAAGTAGGTCTTCGTAAACCACACATCATTAGTATCATTTGGAAATGTTACATCTCGGGGTTGCAGTAATTGTATAATTCTTGCAGTACCAATTCTTACTCAAAGAAGAATGTAGGTGTAAATACCAACATTGACAACTGTATTCTTAGTTTTATTACGCATTTTCTTTTCTTCAATCAAAAACAAACAAAAAAAACACACTGCCACTCAAATCCAGAACCTTCTTCACACACGGTGCGTTGGATGCTCGAACCAACTGCTCCACCAGAGGAGCTTGCACACAACAATATCCAGCCAGGTATAAACAATGCTGAACGCGTTTTTTTGGATAGCGTAGAACAAACAATTTGTTACGAGCATCCGACGTGTAGGAGAACGACCCTACATTCGGGTCCCAGTCGGGGCAGAATCGTTTTCTTCCTTTCTGTGATTTAATTAATTGAACTTAAGGCCAGTTATATTAAATGTCGACTTGATACTTATAAACTTGCCTAGTTTTTTTATTTTATTTATTAAGCAGGTTTACTACTACATGCATGATTTTGCTGGGTGTCACATTCAGTCTGGTCGATGCATCTCCTCCGGTCCGGTCTGTCCGGTGTTTTTCAATTTTTGCAGGAGGTACAGATGTATGACAAGATTTAGATTAGGGGTTTGAATAATATCTCTAATGTGTGGTGCAGTGGCAACCCGGACCACTGCACTGTGACTGAGGTTGGCGCTAATGACCAAGCTGTCGACGCGCCATTAAGCCTCAATCCCCCCCCTTTAACAAACCGAATTTCCAGTGGCAGCTCGCTCTAGTTCGCGTTGATAAAAGTTACAGATGTGGCTCCAGCAAAGTGTGATCCATTGTTAAGAAAATCTTTACAGCAGCTATCATCTTGTGATAAGTGAAGTGCAGAAACTATACTCTTCATCTGTTAAATAAATGTTAAACATGTAACTGGTTCATTAGCGACAATAATAACTCTGAACTTCAAGTTTCCTCATACCTGATAAAATAGACAAATAAGTCCAATATATTTTGTCCTGACCCTTTGGATCAGCAGGATTCAACATGCATGGTTTCACCGAAGTTTCTATGGAGCCATTTCTTTTTACTTTATGCCGAAAAGCACTTTTCCTATCTATAGTGGTCTTTATCACTCGGAGATTGGGTGCTGCTCCATCACAAACAATAGCTCCTACGTGGAACCCTACAGATTGGAAGACCCTGAGTGTGGGCAACAAGCAACCCATTAGCTTTTTGGCATCAATTGTGTTGGCAAAGGAAAACTATGACCCCATGGCATTGAATTTTGACGTCATCTCCCGTCACATAAATTGCAACACAGGCCTAAATGACGCGACGTTGTTGGCTCCGGTGGAGGTACTCGGCAGAGAAGATCACATCCTGGCACCAAAAGGACGTCCTCTTTTGCACCAGGCTTGGGCCAGTTGAACTGGTTCATTCCCTGTCGAACCATGAACCTTATTTCAACGTTGAAAGGAGTTGCCCGACTGTTCACTATTCGTATGTACCATTGACGATCGTAGATTGCAGTAATATGTTCGCTGACTTGAAAATGGGCAGTGATCATGTTTTCTTGATCAATGACAACTTGATTTACTTGAATTTTTGTTTCATCTGTACCATCTTCACCTTCATCTGTTAGCTCGCTGA
>JAHWFP010022624.1:0-30909 GCA_023313725.1 Lithobius niger
AATATGTGTTGACAGTGATAGTGAAAGCGATGACAATGACCTTTAGGTTTTAAAACTGCAGTAGAACATGCTTTCAACATGTACCTCTTTGCTACTCAATGTTTAATTTTATATTGTTGTTCACTTTTAGTAGCAGATCTCACTTTATTTCTGATCTAGTCCATACAGAAGTTACTGATCTAGTCAAAACTTTTTTGTTTATTCCTGTGAACGAATTAAATTTTGGGGATTGAAATTTGTTTTATGCATCTCATCATTGTTTTATTGGCCCTGTTGTGTTTTCTGGAGCCTTCTGTGAATTTTTTGTGTTTACACTATATTTTTTTTCCGACGGTTCTTTACGCTGATATAGCGAATTTTATGCCGCATACAGCTTGTTAAAGACGGGAAAGCCAAAGGCTCACAAGAAATAACTAAATACAGATTAAAATCTATTTACTTTGCCTTTTGGACTTATATGTCAGACTCCCTGAGCGGGGAATTGAACCCAGGACCTTTGAAACCAAACGCCAAGGTCCTACCGCTGAGTCAGGCCTAACCTAGGCCGTGTCAGTCTGGCTCAGCGGGAAGACCTTGGCGTTTGGTTTCAAAGGTCCTGGGTTCAATTCCCTGCTCAGGCAGTCTGACATATAAGTCCAAAAGGCAACGTGAATAGGTTTGCATCTGTATTTAGCGTACAGCTTAAACAGCCATTTTCAAGATGGCGGCAAAAAACCACCAAGGAAAAGTTTTCCCCCAGGCTAAATATCTTTGTTTACAGGCCATTGTTGGTTTAGAGTGATAAAAAAAAGTTCCCACCTAAAAAAGGAATGGGATCCTAGTTCTGGACTGGACTCTTTCAAAAATAGTATCCCCCGTATGGCTAAAAAACCCAAAATAAAGGCACAGGGGGAAGGGGAAGAAGACCATTTATACACTTGTATTTACCACTAACCTTTTTTTAACATATATTTTTTTTATTGCATGGGATGGGTCACGGACAGTGGGTAACATTTTGTACTTTACTGGATGGGTCAAGTGGGTCGTGGGTCGGAAAAAGTTACCCACTTCCATCTCTGGTTAGAAGGGTTGCTTTGCCTTGGAATGTACAAACTTTTTTAACAATATTCAGTTTTGAAGATTGTTTGTAGCCGGTTTCTTTACAATATGATAACGGTTTGGAATTCTTAAACAGTTTTTAGCAAGAAACTAGCAAGAAACTAACACCATTCTAGATATATATAAACTTGGAAGTAACAAGAAACTAACACGAAACAAGCAAGAAACTAACACGGAACTAGCAAAATATTAGCATGAAACAGCAAAATATTAGCATTAAACAAGCAAGAAACTAACACAAAACTAGCAAAATGTTAGCTTGAAACTAGCAAGAAACTAACACGAAACTAGCAAATTAGTAACACATACTACTTTTTTTCCCCTGAAAAGCAGTTTTGGGCTTTTTCCATTATAAACATAACGATGGAATATCTGGTCAGGAAGGTTACTTTTACATTTTAATGTTTATGGCCATTTAAAGAACATTCAGTTTTGAAGATTGTTTGTAGCCAATTTCTATCGAATCTGATCAAGGTTTAGAAATCATCAACAGTTTTTTAGCAGGAAACTAGCAACAAACTAAAATGAAACTACTTAAACATTAGCATGAAACTAGCAATAAACTAATGCAAAACTAGCAATATTTTAGCAAGAAACTAGCAAGAAACTAACACGAAACTAGCAAAATAGTAACACAAACTGCTTCTTTTCCTGTTACAAGGAGTTTTAGGGCTTATTCCACTGCATAATAGACGAATATTTTGATTAGAAGGGTTGGATTACCTTGGAATGTACGACCTTTTTTAAAGAATAGTCAGTTTTGAACATTGTTTGTAGCAAGACAGTTTTTTAGCAAGAAAATATTAGCATGAACCTAGCAAGAAACTAACATGAAACTAGCAAAATATTAAAACAAAACTAGCAAGAAACTAACACGAAACTAACACGAAACTAGTAAAATATTAACACAAAACTAGCAAGAAACTAACACAAAACTATCAAAATATTAACACAAAACTAACAAGAACAGTGAAGCAACTAACACGTAACTAGCAAATTAGTAAAACTACTTCTTTTTCCCCGAAAGAAGCAGTTTTCGAGTTTTTTCAATTACATAATGGACAAATATTTTGGTCAGAAGTGTTGCTTTGCCTTTGAATGTACGCATTTTTTTAAACAAACATTCAGATTTGAAGATTGTTTGTAGCTGCTTTCTTTTCAGTCTGATCAACGGTTTGGAAATCATATACAGTTTTTTTTTACCTGGAACCTAGCAAGAAACTAGCACGAAACTTGCACGATATTAGCATGAAACCACCAAACCTTTAACACAAAAATAGCTAGAAACTAACACAAACTAGCAAATATTAGCATGAAACTAGCAAAAACTAGCTCGAAACTGGCAACTATTAGCATGAAACTAACATGAAACTAGCAAACCATTAACACAAAACTAGCAAGAAACTAACACAAACCATCAAGAAACTAATACAAAACTAGCAAAATATTAACACAAAACTATAGCAAAAAACTAACACAAAACTAGTAAAATAATCCAGCTTTTTCAATTACATAATGGAGAAATATTTTGATCAGAAGTATTGCTTTTCCTTTGAATGTACGACCGTTTTTAAAGAACATTCAGTTTTGCAGATTGTTTGTGGCCGCTTTCTTTTCAGTCTGATCAACGGTTTTAGTAGGGAAATACCTTTTGGAGAACTGAGAGGACAGACAGACAAGATATAATAATAATAATAATAATAGAGTTTAAAACACCAAAATGGTTAGTGTTTTGGAAAACGGGAGAGCAGAAATGCCACTTACCCCGGTCTGACGTTAAAAAAAAAACAGAAAAATTTAAGAAATCTTTTTTTTTCTTAAAAAAAAAAGTTCCCTTTTGTTCCCTTTTTTGTTCCCAATTATGGGGGTGGGGGACAGAAATCCGGTCTCTTAAGGAAGCACCTCAGGTCAACCTCCTCAAGCCGATGTCGGAATGAGCCCACGGACGGAGTTGATACCACCGACTCCGGTATAGAGTTCCAGGTCTCGATTGCCATCACTGCAAAGAGGGATCTGCGAATCTCCAACCGGGCAGGAGGTTTGGTCAGCTTGAAACAGTGGCTACGAGTGCACGTGTTCGTTGACAAGTTAAAAAGTGGGATGTCAATTAAAAGAAAACCACGAACCATTTTAAAGGTCAGGATTAAATCTGCCTTCAGGCGACGGAGCTCGAGGGAATCAAGTCGGACATTCCCTAGACGCGAAGCGTAAGGAAGGTGCGAAAGGTCCGGCAGGGTTTTGGTAAATCTCCACTGGACAGATTCCACATGGTCAATGTCAAGGAGGTAAGGGGACCAGACCTGGCAAGCATACTCAAGCAGTGGGCGCACATACACCTTGAATGCCCGAACCTTAATCTTCATGTCTCCAGAGGTGAATACACGTTTGATGATGTGTAAGCGATTGTAGGCGCTATTTACAATCCTATCGCAGTTGTGGGATGGTTTAAGATTAGATGAAAACCAAACTCCGAGAGTTTTTACCGTGGTCTCATTTGGTAGGGCATGATGATTTAATGTATACTGGTGAGACTGAGTTTTATTTACCAATATGGAAAGCAACACATTTTTGCCTGGAGATTGGAAGTTGCCAATCATTTGACCAACACTCAACGCAATCAATCTCGCTCTGTAGAAGAGAAACAGAGTTTTCGTTCAGAACAGCAGCAAACCAGTGAAGATCATCGACAAATTTGCTTTGTTCACAGTTTTTAGAGCTACAGGAAAGATCATTAAGATATATGATAAAAAGAAAGGGACCCAATGCAGAACCCTGCAGTACGCTGCTAGAGATATCTTTCAGGGTTGAATTAGAGCCCTCAGTGGTTACATACTGAGATCTATTTGTTAGGAAGGCCTTCAACCAACAATGGAGTAATCCATAAAAACCATAATCTCTAGTTTATGTAGCAATTTGCTGTGCACAACTGACTCAAATACCTTCTTAAAGTCGAAAAAAACAACGTCGGTTTGAACGGTAATATCGAGTGTTTCATACCAAATATCAAGTGCACTTAGAAGCTGGAGTGTGGTTGACCTACCAGGAAGAAAGCCAAATTGATCAGACCCGATCAAACCGAATTTTTCACAGTAACGAAACATATGGTCTCGAATTAAAGTTTCCATGATCTTACATGGTACTGAAGTTAGGGAAATAGGTCTGTAATTATTTGTGTCAACCGTGTTTCCCTTTTTAAAAACTGGGACAACTCTAGCCTTTGACCAAATGTGAGGTATTTGACCTGTCATAAAGGTGAGCTCAAAAATGTGTGCAAGTGGTTTACAAATTTCGTACCGGATTTCTCGGTAGAAAAAAGCAGAATGGCCTTCTGGGCCCATCGCGTGGCTGGGCTTCGATTTTGTAAGAGCCTCAAGAACACTATTTCGGGTAAACTCGACCACTTCACACCTTTCAACAATCATGGGACACTCAAAATGGGGACCTGGTTTGTTAACTGTCCATAACTCCGTTTGCTACAAATGCAGAATTAAGACTATTTGCCTTAAGAAGTGTGTCTGTGACAAAAAAGTTATTTATTCTTAATGGTGGAATCTGCCTTGAAGATCGTGTTCTAGAGTTATACATCCTATAAAGAGAGCTTAAAAAGCCGCCAGAGAGGAGGTTTACTTCGACAGATCTTCAATGATTTGACAGGGAGACAGAATAGTCTTTACTGCTATCATTAAAAAAACAGAAGGTTTTCCACTGATCTGTTATTTTTGTAGCAGCGTCAAGCCTTTAGTTTCCCTCTGCGAGCCATAATAACATCTAATGGAAGTTTACTTTTATGTTTCATTTTTACAGGTTTGGCGTCACTGCACTTACTGACCGAAGCAGAAAGGATATCGGAGAAGTCTTTCCAAGCAGCCTCAACCGAGTTATGGTGATTCAAGGCAGCATTCCAGTTGACCCCAGACAATTCAGTTTTCAAAGCAGGAAAATCAATCTTCCGTTTGAACGCCTTGGTTACAGAGTTTTGAACTGGCATGTTTATACTGAACGATACAGTGCAGTGATCGCTCAAACCGAGGTTTGGACCGACTTCTACGCCAAAAACCAAGTTTGGGTCATCCGTAAAGATTAAATCAAGCGTTCTCAAGCCCCTCGTTGGCTCCCCAACCAATTGCTTGAAACCTGCTTGTAACAAATCCCCCAGGAAATTCTGCTGGTGACGGTTTGTGGCGCGTAACGATTCCCAGTTAACTGTTGAGAGATTGAAGTCACCCAAGATAATATTAAGCTGGGAGTTTACAGACGACTTGATAAACCCGGACATGGATGCAAGGGCTTCAGCATCGTAACCATCAGGGATGTAACTCAGTATACAATTTATTTTGCACGGTAGCAAAGTCAACGTCAGAGTTTCGGCATCCCCTGCAACCTTACTGACCATTAAATCAATCCCTGCACGATAGACCACACAAACTCTGCCTGCTCTTGTCCCCCTATCTCTTCGTGAAATGCAGTAAGGGTTATTTCCTAGTATCATCGCATCTGTAAAGGCAGGACCCAACCATGACTCCACAATAAAAATGTCGTAAATTTCTGAAGAAAATAAAACGTGGAATTCATTTAGATTGAGAGCCTTAATTAATAAAGGGGTAAGGTGAGTGAATGATTTTCGTGATTACCATGATGCAAATTTAAAGGAGCTGCAGAGCAAAAATATCCAGAGTGGCTTGGTCGGCTACCTAATGGGTCTGCACGGATAGTGGTGTTTTTAAAGTGACCCTTACCAATTAAAAATTTTGCAGCGTCTGGCCTGATTTTGATGGCCCCATACAAACCGTAAGTGCCGCCATTTTCCAAGATGGCTGCTCCATTAGAACCGGAAGCGGGACCGGAAGTGCCACCTTTTTGAATGACGTCACTTCCTGGCCGCCATTTTGGGGTGTTCCAAATTGAGGTCGGCCATATTGGGGTGTTCAATATTGAAGTCCGCTATTTTGGGGTTTCAGTTTCAATTTCCGAAATTATTTAAAATGCCCATAACTCGGGAATAATTGGTCCTAGAGCAAAACGGATCAAAATTTGGGCACCCTTTCGAGAACTCCACCGGGGGTCCCAGCTAACTGATGGCCCACCCAAAATAGTGCTACTCGCATTTTGGGAGTTGGCCCACCTCAATAACTCTGGAATCGTCGGTCCTACATCGAAACGGTTCAGGATTTAGCTTCCCCAGGCTGTACCCTACGTGTGGGCCTCCCCGGAAATAGGGTACTCGAATTTTGGCGACTTGGCCTACCACGATGACTCGAGAACCGTATGTCCTAGAGCGATACCGTTCGGGATTTAGCTTTCCCCAGGCTGTACCCTGCGCATGACCCTCCCCGGAAATTGAGTACCATCATATTTGGCAAGTTGGCCTACCCCCCGCTCGAGCCGTATCGGAGTAAGTGAAGTTACTACTTTACCCATTTCCGCAGAAATCGTCAGAAATTACCCCAATATCTTTCCTCAGCGCGCATCTTCAACGAGTACATACGCTCCAGATTCTTTGACAGTTCTATTTTCGCTTCCTCCGCAGCTATCTCAGCGAATGCCTCCTCCTTAGTGAAGATCTTCAACCCAGTCTCTGGGTCGAGTGATACCGGGGCGATTATTGGAGTTGCCGATTTCCTCCGACACCTGCGTCAATAGGCTGAACCATCCCGGTATCATTTCTCAGCCCGCGTGTTCGACTTGTCCAAAAGCTCCAGATGCCTCACCAGTGCTTTCCTCCTGTCCTCCCTAACCAACGCAGCCTCGGCAGCTATTGCCTCCTCCCGGTTTGGAATGTTCGTCCCCTGGTGGAGTGGTATCGGAGCGATTGGAGTTGCCGCTTTGCCCCAGCACCCGCGTTGATTGGGCGAACCATACTGGTATCATTTCTCAGCCTGCATCTTCGAGTCGCTCGTAAGTTTCGGAATCCTCAACAGCTCCATCTCCGGAAACTCCGCAGGCTTCGCTGCCATAAGTAACCCTCAGTAAACCTCTTTCGTTAATCTTTGAGCTGTCCATGAAAACTGGTAAGCTTCCAGATATCTGGAAGTCAGCGCACATTTCTTCAATATCTAAGAAGGAAAATTTCTCTGACCCGACAAATTATCGCCCCATTGCTCTGACTTGTGTTCCCTGTAAAATCATGGAACGTATAATCCGCACACACATGTTTTCTTACATTATGGACCATGACTTCCTTCAGGACGATCAATTTGGTTTTTTACCCGGGAGATCCACTTGTTTACAACTTCTTTCCATGTTGGATGACTGGACCAGTTCACCTGATGAGGGCATTCCCACTGATGTCATCCTCATTGACTTCGCAAAGGCATTTGATTCTGTGGTCCACAGTAAATTATTAGCTAAATTACAATACGTTGGTTTTCGGGACAAGTTGTTCAACTGGCTGATTGATTTTTTTGTCTGAACACTCCCAGTGTGTTCTTGTGGGTGATAAGCACTCTGATGTCAGGCACATGTTGAGTGTAGTGCCGCAGGGTAGTGTTCTGGGACTGCTACTCTTTGTCATTTTTATAAATGATTTAACAGTCAAGTCTTCAAACCCTGTTTTAAACAAATTTGCTGATGATGTGGAGCTACATGCGCAAGTAGTCGATGATGCCACCCACAATGCCTTATCAACTGCCACTACAGAACTAACAGACTGGTCTTCATTATGGCAGCTGCCTTTAGCACCCAACAAATGTAGTACTTTTTCTATTGGTAAATCCAATTTTAACTTTGTTTATTCTCTGCTGCCTGGATCGAATTTGCCGCCACGCACTGAGATTGTTAAAAACCTTGGCATATGGATCACTTTCGATTTGAAGGCTGAATTCCATTGCAATCATATTGTTAAAGCAGCTAACCAGCGATTTGCTTGGATTAAAAAACTATTTACTTCTGTTGATGTAACTACCTTGGTACGTACATTTAAAGTTTACGTTCGGCTCATTCTTGAGCATGCAAGCCCTGTCTGGTCCCCATACCTGGTCCGGGATATTAACCACATTGAAGCGGTCCAAAGGCACTTTACAGAATCACTAAGTGGATTTAAATTTAAATCCTATGAAGATCGACTCAAACTTCGAAACTTGGACACTCGTGAGTTACGTCGTCTCAACGCCGACCTTAATCTGACTTACTCTTTGTTGCATGGCCATGTCACTTTTGATTATTCAAATTCTGCATAGGGATTATCGGACTCGAGGGCATCCACTTAAACTGGTTTTGGGGTCTTCACACACAAACTGCCGTAAATATTTGTTTGCTAACCGTGTTGTAAAAGTGTGGAACAGTCTTACTGGCGAGTTGGTGATGTTGCCAACCCTGAACTCCTTTAAAGCAAAACTACATACATAGAATCTGTCCAAATTTCTGACGATTGCATAATTCGGTTTTAATCTCTGCTACTTTTTTGTTATTTGATCTTGTATAACGACGGATTTCTGTCCAGTATTGATATTTTTTTATTTTTTTATTTTTTATTTTTATTTTATTGTTGTTTTATCTTTGTTTATCTTTTAGCTTGGTCAGTTCTCCCCACCGCCCTTTTATATCCCATTTAAAAAAATTGTATACCATTTACTTTCTATTGTTGGCATCCTCCACGTCCCAATTTTAGGCTGACTCTTAGTGATCGTATCCGATCCTTGCCAGACCTGTTGCTTCGTAACTAATATTTTTATTTTATTTTATTTTTATTTTGTTATTTTATAACCTCCTCCCGGCTCAAAATCTTCACCTCAGTCACAGGGTCGAGCAGCTGCGGAATGAGGGGAATAGTCTCTTTGGGACAGTACCCATGTCGATCGGGGAAATCACACTGCATCATCGAGTTGTGGGTTAGAAGCTAAGTCGTGTATAAGCAGATTTGGCTTTATATATGAAAAGTTTTTCAATCGACCCTGCGCAACATCTCGAGGAACTGCGGATCCGCGGCCATAACTCAGGAACCACTGGTCCTAGAGCAAAACGGCTCTAGATTTGGCTTACTGAGTGCGACCCAAGCAGCCACCGAGTTCATTTTGCGATTAACTGGCCATAACTCGGGAATGGTAGGTCCTAGAGCAAAACGCTTCGGAATCTGGTCTCCCTTAAACCCCAGACCTCGGTGACTCCATCACATTTCATTTGCTCGCCCATCACAAGGCTGCCGCCGAGTCCATTTTTCGGTTTCCCCGTATCATCGGGTACTGATCTGCTCCACTACTTCATCTTCCTCAAGTGCAGTCTCACAGTCACAGTCTCACCCCTCGAATTGAACAGGCGATCGTCCTGGTATACGCCAACTTGAACCCAAGCTCACGTCCACGTCAACCCAAACACTCATGTCCACGTCAACCCAAACACACGTTCTCATCAACGTCGACGTCCACATCAATCCAAACACTTGCGGCCACGTCACCCAAACACACGTTCTCGTCAACCCAAACACAGACGTTCTCATCAACGTCGACATCAACATCGGGTAACAGACTCAATCCAATATGCGTCTGTACCTCCCTTCTCTCAAGGGTTTGGTCTTGTCGATCGTTAGAAATCCATGCAGGTCAGAGTTCCAACACCCCCCAGGTCCGCTTAAACTCCTGGAAGCTCATGTCACATCCAACGTGGTTGTTGTAAACATGCCTGAGATTGGCGTCGTCTTGCCTGAAGAGAATCAGGACGTTCGCGTTGTCACGGACAACCAGCTTCGGTATCCTGCTGTAGGCCTGGCACAGGTAAAAGACGTCAACGTTGGCGTGCCGATCGTAGGCGAAGTACCTCTCGATCCTGTACTGTTTTTCGATCATGCAGTCATCAAAGAGGAATACAGTCTTCTTGCTGGAATCTAGAAGCTCCTCGGGTAGCGGTACCTGCTCGTTGTTCGAGCAGAACACCGCAACTTCCGAGCAGAACACCGCAACTTCCGAGCAGGTCTCGTCGAAGGCCCGCCTCAGCCTCTCGTACTTAGTCTGAAACAGGGTCTTGGAGCACACGCAGAGTCTGTCGTATTCTAACCAGCCCTCGTTGCAGAGGAGGTTGAGGACGAGGTTCGTCTTCCCGCACCCAGCCGGACCGCAGACGATGCACCGCAACGAATCGGGGAATCTGAGCTTACTCCGAGGCGTCTTGATCTTCACGACAATTTCGCCGAGGTTGTCGTAATTGATGAGTTTCATTATTCGGTTTAATAAAGGCCTGAAACACATTTTAAACATGTACTGCTTGGAGTACAAACGGGACTGGGACACCCTCGACTCCAACCTCGTAACGACGATGAATAACCGTCTGCTGTTGAAAGGCAAATGCGCGGACTTCGGGACCACGAAAGCCCAGTTCCAAAATTGTTGGAAGCGAGGCAAGAAAGGTTCAGGTCTTTTTAACAAGATCATCGACAAACTACCGGTAGAACTCCACATCCCCGGGTACAGGTACTGCGGGCCTGGTATGAAACTCGGCAAGAGACCGCTAGGGGAAACGTCGGCATAAACGCTCTAGATAAAGCTGGTAAACAACACGACCTAAGCCTACGCCGCCAGCTCCCCTTTGGAAGTCCGACACTGAGCCGACGAAGAGCTGGCCTCCGAGGCCTGGAGTATACTGCTGTCGAACACCAGGGGGTTGGGTGAGAAGGCGGCCACTGCGGGTGTTGCCAGAGCGATGAAGGTTAAGGTCAAGTTGGGGATGGGGCAAACCCGATAAAAAATAAATGAATAAAGGATCGGAATGGATACGTTAGTCGAAGAACTGCACAAACCAACTAGGCGTTGATATCCGAGACGTAGAACGAAGGCCCTCGGCGTCGTTGACTTGTGGCAAATCGATCTCGTGGAAATGATCCCATACTCGGGCGTTAACGGGGGATACAAGTACTGTTATTACCCAAGTGTTGGTTTTTTTAATTAACCATTTTGTGGAATGGAGCCTAAGTTTTCTTGGGAATTGGCAGTAATCAAACTGAAGTATTTATAAATGTTTGTAGCTATTTAAGTTTGTCCCAAGGTTAAATACTGGTTAGTTTAGTTCAGCTGCTGTAAAAAAAATTATTAGGGATCAGTTCACCCACCAGGGAACTTTGTGTGTTCTGAGGTGGGCTCTGGGTAATGTTGGAGAAGAAATGTCATGGCTGCTCCCATGGGTGATGATGTGGTTCAGCAGTTGTTTGAGATGACTTTTAATTTGTGTTGGTTCAAGTATGCAACAACTATTCAGCTTTATTATTATTTATGGAGCATAAGCAATTGCTACAACTGCACATCAGAATAAAGTGATTGAACATTATTTGTTGGGCAGACATTGCATTCATTAGGCAATTTGCATATGGCATATAGAATCCTCTCTTCCATCACTAGACTTTGCTTTATTAACAAGTACCGGCTCACACAGATAGACGCGTATAGTAAGTTCGCCCAAATGCAAGAGTATGGGAGACGTTGCGACCGCCTTTGAAAAGATGCTGGTCTCGCCCAGGCCCAGACACCTGCAGTCGGACGAGGGGAAGGAATTCTTCAACTCCCGAGTCGCAGCCCTGACGAAACGGCACGGTATCAACCACTGCCACTCCTTTTCCGAGACCAAGGCCAGCATGGTAGAACACTTCAACTGGACCCTGAAGATGGCTATGTGGCACGGGTTCATGCGCATGGGAAGCTACGAGTGGCTCGACCTGATTGCCCCACTTCTATGCCAGTACAACAGATCCGTCCACAGGATGATCGGTGCTAGACTGAAAGATGCGGTTGGGGATATTACCGTTCCACTGGTCGTTCGAGCGTCGAATCATTCGGCGGGTAAACCCAAGTTTAAAGTCGGGGACGAGGTGAGAATATCCCACATCAAAGGGACGTTTGATAATGGTTACCTGCAGAACTGGATGAATGAGGTATACGTGGTGGGCAAAGTGCGGAACACAAGTCCCATCACGTACACCTTGAGGGATTATGGTGGGGAGGGTATCGAGGGCGGGTTCTACGAGCAGGAGTTGCAAAAGACGCGGATGCCGGACCTGTTTCAGGTGGAGAAGGTGTTAAAGACGCGGAAGGCGGGGGCAAAGACCAGCTACCTGGTTAAGTGACGGGGGTACAACAATAAGTTCAACAGTTCGGTCGATAATTTTGATAACTTGGGTCGATAACTTGCTGGGGTGATTGTATTAATCTAATTTCGAAAAAAATGTCTGTATATAAATACAAAAACATAGACTGATTCCCCATTATCTTGTTTCCAGCCATTCCGCTACCATGGCAACACCAGCTCCGCAGCCGTCTTCGCTCCCGTCACCCGTCCAAGCCGGAAGAATGCGCCTGCTTCACGGACCATGTACGGTGTTGCATCGGAGACCGCGTCTCCGCCCTTTCCCGCCGCGAAGCTCTCCATCATCGACAATACGAGCAGAAAGTGTCCGCCGAAGACGGTTTCTTCGATTCAGACCCACTTCTCCTCCTGCTGTCAGTGCATCTGGCCATCCAGAGCCTGTTGATCGCCTGCCTGGACCAGATGGTGAACTGCAAAGTGCAGATCTGCTTGGGCATATAGTTCGTCCGCGAGACGACCGTCACCGAGGCTGGATTCTGGTCCAGATACTTGGAGCTGTAAATCCAAACGACGTCCCCGGTCTGTTAGACGAGGCATTCGAGAAAAACCAAAGATCCATCGACGCGTTTGTGGAACAGGGAAGCGAATGGGTTTCATCCCTCATAAAGCAGCTGACCGTCAGAGTGGCGAAACACCAACCGCTGCGCGCCTCCTCCTGCATTCCTCTGCCTAAGGAGATGAACGGTAAGAAAGCGGCAGTGGTCAGTGTACAAAACCTAGACGACCAGAAATGCTTTCTCTACTCGGTTCTCGCTGCGGGCCTAGAATTACAAAGCATGAGACCGGAAAATTACGCGGAATTTGAAAGCATGCTCGATACGTCGATGCTCTCTTTCTCGGTGAAGTTGAACCAATTTGATGCTTTCGAGAGGGCGAACGACTTTTCGATAAACGTCGCAGGCTACACCGACGAAGGCAAACTCCACCATCTTCACGTCTCTAAAAACCTTTCCGGCCAGCCCATCGATCTTCTCTTGTTGACGGCGGATGACGATGATAGTGAAGAGGGGGTAGGCGAAGGTACCGGTGAAACCCCACTCAACACCCACTACTGCGCCATCGTCGAATTGTCAAACTCTTGCGATACTGCGGAAAAGACTCCAATGCTAAATTATACTGTCGGAACTGCTTCACCGGGAACGGGAAGGAGTGGATGTTGGTGTCCCACCGAGAAGAATGTGTGAAAATCAACCCCGCTCAAGCCCTCAGATTCCGAGAACCTGGTAAAAACAAGCTTAGCTTCCGTTTCTTTAACCGTCAGAACCCCTTCCCCAAATCACCTACGCAGACTTCGAATGCCTCAACCGCTCCATCCACACCATCCAACCCGACCCTTCCACGAGCTTCACCACCAAGATCACCCAACACATACCTTGCAGCTTCGGCTATGTCGTGGTGGGGCTCAAGGGGAGATCGTGAACCAAAATTATTACCTGGGAGAACACGCGGTGGAAGTGTTCTACGATCGCATGGTGGAAGAAGCAAACTGGTACGAGGCTCTGCTGGATGACGTACAGCCGCTCGATTTAACACCCGGTAAACAGCGGGCTTTCGACACGGCTCGGCGATGCCACTACTGTAATTTCAGCATCAACCCCGCGTTGCAGAAGATTGGAGATCGTAAATCTCGGGACCACTGCTACGTCAGCGGGAAGTATCGCTGCCCAGCAAACTCGAGATACAACTTGAGTGCCCGTCAACATCCTCGTCCTGTTCCATAACCTGGAGGGCTATGACATGAACCTCTTGGCGTGTGCCGTGCACAAGTTTCCCGGGAAAATGGACATCATCGGGCACAATGCCGAGAGGTTTCAGAGCATGGCCGTGACGTTAGCCGGTAATAACGTCAACCTCCGCTTCTTAGACAGCAACGGTTTCATGAAGGCCTCGCCGCCCACTCTGGTAGATAGCCGCAGGAGTGGCGGTGGTAGCTTCCCGATTCTCGAAGCAGGCATGGGCACAAATTGGTTTCGCGGTGGTGTGGCTCGGGTAGATGCCGTGGATCTCCTGACTCGCAAAGGCGTCTGTCTACCCATACGAGTATGTCGGTGACATGTCAGTTTCCGCCAAAGAAGTGCTACCACCGCAAGATGTGTTCTACTCGGAACTGAGCAAAGAGGTGATCTCGGACGAAGACTACGCACTCACGAGGAACGTCTGGGACCAGCTGTCGATGCACATGTTCAGATTGTACCATGAAATATCTCAGATGACCGATGTCTTCCTGCTAGCAGACGTTTCCGAAGAGTTTCGCCGGGTTTCTCTCGCTTGCTACTGTTTGAACCTGTGCTAGTACGTGTCCACCCCGGGGTTCAGCTGGGCAGCCGCCCTCAGGATGACTGGGGCGAAGTTGGAGCTCTTCACCTATGCGGGAAAACACAACACAACTTGATTACGTCCGGTATCCGCGGTGGAGTCTCTTTCATCAGCAAGCGACATGCCAAGGCCAATAACAGATACCTGCCGGAACACGATCCCAATCAGCCTTCCTCCTTTATCGTCAACTTAGACGTGAACAACCTCTACGGTCTCACGAAGTGCAATTACCTTCCCTACGATGGGTTCCATTATCTGACGAGGGCGGAAAGCCGAATGTTCGACGTGAGCATTGTTCCGGATCAGGGAGACGTCGGTTACATCCTCGAAGTCGACCTGGAGTACCCCACCGAGCTGCAAGATATACACAGTGACTACCCAGTGGCACCAGAGAAGTTTGAGATCCGGGAGGAAGACGTTTCACCCTGGGCAAAGGCGACTGCAGAAGCTCTGGGCCACGACATCAACCCTACCGTAAAGCTTTTCCCAAACCTCCTTCACAAACTCCAGTACATTGTACACTACCGTAACCTGAAGTTTTATATCCGCCACGGTTTGGTTCTCCGCCACATCCGTACGATCCTTGCCTTTAACCAGAAACCGTGGTTGAAACCGAACATCCTCGCCAACACCGAGAGGAGGCAGCAGGCAACCACTCCATTCAAAAAAGAGTACTTCAAGCTCCTGAACAACTCGGTGTTCGGCAAGACCTTAGAAAACAAACAGAAGCGTCTCAACGTCAAGCTCTGCACCGACTCCGAGTCGGCGGTAAAGTACACCTCCCTGCCCCACGCCGACTCCTACAAGATCTTGCACGAAGGTCTCGTTCAGCTCAACCTGTGGATGCGAAAGTTCTGGTGCGATATCCCAACCTATTCGGGTTTTTCCATACTGGAACTCAGCAAGCTCACCGTGTACGAGTTCCATTATGACTACATCAAACCGAAGTAAGGGGATCGCGCCGAATTACTATTTACGGACACCGACAGCCTCTGCTACCGCGTACGGACGGATGACGTGTACGATTATATGCATCATGACGCGAGCCGTTTCGACACGAGCAACTGTCCTCGGGACCACCATCTCTTCTCTGACACGAACAAGCAAGTGTTGGGGAAGATAAAGGATGAGATGGATGGCGTCCCGATTCAGGAATTAGTCGTGCTCCGCGCCAAGATGTACGCTATCAAGACCCCGTACTTCGAAACGAAGAAGGCCAAAGGACTCAAGAAACTGTTTGTGATGAAGCATTTAGGCTTCGAGAATTACAGGATGGTGTTGTCCGCGATTTTGAAGATCGCAAGCAGCGGACACGAGTTATCCACGGTGAAAGTGACGAGGTTCCTCATCTCACAATACAATGATAAGAGGTTCATCCGGGACGACAGAGAAAACACCCTAGCCATCAATCACCAGGAAGACTTCAACTCTGACATGGACGTAGTGAGTGACGAGGAGGTGGAGGAGTTGGCGAGCGTCGCTGCTGGGGTCCGAGCCCACGCCGAAGTCGACGTGGTAAAGAAGGCTGAGGAGGATGCGAAAACATCTCGCAGATACGAGTTTGTGAAGAACCGTCAGAATAGGCACAACGATCCAATGGGGTGGGCGGAGCAAAGAAAGGCGCGAAAGAGGGAGGCTAAAAAGGAGCGGTATGCGGCTCTACTCCCAGCAGAGAAAAAGCGTCAAGTTGAAGAGGACAAGCAGAGATGGGCAACCATGACTGAGGAGGTGAAGATAGCAAAAACTCAAATTTTTGGTGGGCCATCAGTAAGCTGGGATACCCGGTGGAAGGGGTGAAAGGGTGGCCGAATTTCGATCCGTTTTGCTCTATGACCAACGGTTCCCGAGTTTTGGGCATTTAAAATAATTTGGAAATTAAAACTGAAACCCCAGACTGGCGGACTTCAATATTGAACACCCCAAAATGGCAACCAGGAAGTGACGTCATTCAAGATGGTGGCACTTCCGGTTCTCATGGGAGCAGCCATCTTGGAAAATGGCGGCACTTCCGGTTTGCATGGGAGCGGCCATCTTGTGTTTCTGTCCTCTCAGTTCACCAAAAGGTATTTTCCTACCACTAACGGTTTCAGTCAGGAGGATATATCCCCAAATTGGACGAAATCGTGCATTTTATCATAAAAGCATGAAACTTGGCAGGATTGGTTTTTACACCAAATTAAGACTTTTAAGCGTTGTAGGCATTCCCCTGAATTACTACGAACCGCCATATTGGAAAATGGCGGCCAAATAGTCTAAAATTGTGCATTTTCATCGTAAAAGCATTGAACTTGACAGGAATGTTGTTTACATAAAATTAAGAATTTTAAACGTTATAGGCATTCTCCTGCACTGCTATGAACCGCCATTTTGGAAAACGGCAGCCAATAGTCTAACATTGTGCAGTTTCATCAGAAAAGCATGAAAATTGACAGGAATGTTGTTTCCATAAAAATTAAGAATTTTAAGCGTTGAAGGCATTTTCCTGAATTACCATTTGGCAGCCAAAATGGCAGTCAAATTAAGTTTTTTCTTATAACTCCTGCAACGAATCAACGGATTTAACTTTTTTTCTCTTCCTGTTGTTCGTAGTTCATTTTTTTTTTACCAAAAAACTGAAATAACTTTCCATACTACGGCTTTTTCATACTAAAATAACTTTTCATTTTATCTGAAAATCTTACGTGTAACTGCTGTTACACGGAATTCAGTGAGTTATACGGTCTGAATCTTTTTTATTATACGATTTGCTTACTTATAGCCTAATAGGCCCCTGAAATTGTGATTTTACTTTGAAGTAATTAGTACAAAGATGAAGCCAACAGCATTCGCTCTTGAAAGCAATTGTAAATAACATGTCAAACTTATACTAAAATATGATTAATGGAAAAATGCCATTTGCCCGAATTCGACACTTTCACTGTTATTTATTGAAAAACTTAATTCCCTTTCACAGTTAGCAAAATTATACTCTTCCTTTATTGTTCTTCATGAAATATCCTTTCAGATGATACCAAACATAAGCGGAAGTAACTACCGGAAGTGATACTAATGTATTAGTGAAAAGACACCATTTTCTTTTCAAAATGGCATTTGGATAAGACACTTTGAATTCCCTTTCACAGTTAGCAAAATTACATCCCCTACCTTTATTGTTCCTCTTGAAATTTCCTTCCAATGATCTACTAAACACAACCGGAAGTAAGTACTGGAAGTGGTATGAAAGAATCATTATTAATGCATAGTATTAATAAAGTAAATAAGCAATGTAAATAGTAGGTTTTTTTATAGTGCTCAAAATTGAAGGAATGGCTCGCTTTTTTTGAAAAGCGTAAGTTTGATATGGATGCGCATGAAGGGTAACTGGCAAAAAAAGCTATATGGTAGCAAGTCAAAACCCCCCAAGGGGCTGGTGGAGGGGGTGACTTCTCTCCCCAAGGGGGTGGGGGAGGGGGTGACTTAGTGTTGGGCGGTATACCGCGGTACCAATAATGCAACGGTACCAAATACCGTGTATTGTTAAAATATCAGTATTGTTTTACAATGAAAAAAGGCGCTAAAATTATAACAATACTTCATTTAGTTCTTTTGTTGTACGGCTTAAGTGCAGCAATCAGTTAAATGTCAACAATGGTAAAACTGGAATTCTGAACAATGTACAAAAGTGGAGCCAAATTTACATATCTTTGATGCTACAACCAACGTTTGTTTATCTTTGCATTTCTACTTGGATAGCATGTTAACTACAAATTTTAGAGAAGTTTTTTTATCAAATATGTTGTAAAACATCCCATAGCTTAAATCAGGGGGAAAAAATTTTAAAAACCTAAACTACTAGATACTGCCTCATGATTTATGTACCGGAGAAAACTAAGTACCGGGGTACTAAGCTTGGTACTAGCACCGGTTGAAAATTGTCTGGTACCGCCCAACACTAAATTAGGCAACTTAAACCGAAGGCAGTACCGCCTAATTTTAAGACCCGTTAAATAGCGAGTACCGCCGTACCTAGGCTGGTAACGGCACGGTCACAAAAATTTCGGGTACTGCCCAACACAGAGTGACTTACTCTCCCCCAAACGGTTCTCTGGCTGTAACTCCTTACTGTCAACAAATCAAAACCATAAAGTTAAGCAAAGACGTTCAGCAACCCTTGAACCACACAATCGTATTTAACGTATTGTCACCCTTAATTTACACGGACGCTCCTTTTTTCAATTGGTTGTTATAGTGATTTTCGTATTCTAAATGCCCTTTAATAGCTCGAAATGGACGTGCTTCAAATTTTCTGAAAGGGTGGAATCTATTCTTTTCATCAATCCTAACCAAATTTTTTTTACCTAAGGTAGGGACCATCCTACACCCACTGAAAGGTGAAGAGGTAACGGCATAGCGGCAAAAGCATATGGTGATTTTAGAATTCAAAGTGCTGTTGAGAGCCTTCTAATAGCCTGAAATGAACATGGTTAGGACTTTTCGAAAGGTGGCGATCTATTCTTTTCACCAATCCTAACCGAAATTGTTTAACTTAGATAGAAACCGTTCTACACCCATTAAAGGTTAAGAGGTAAAGGCATAGCAGTGAAAGTGTACGTTGATTTTCGAATTCAAAGTGGTCTTGCGAGCCCTTTAATATGCCGAAATGAATACGCTTAGAATTTTCTGAAAGGTGGGGATGTATTCTTTTTATTAGTCCTAACCGAAATTATTTAACTTAGGTAGGAATTGTCTTACACTCATTTGAAGGTGAAGCGGTAATAGTGTAGCAGCGAAAGCGAATGGTGATTTTCGAAATCGAAGTGCTTTGTGCAAGCTTTCTAATAGCCCAAAATTGACATGCTTAGTATTTTCTGAAAGGTGAAAGGATTTTCTTTCCATTAATCCTATCCGAAAATTGTTTCGCTTAGATAGGGACCGTCCTACACCCATTTAAATGTGTAGCTGTAATTGGTATAGCGGCTAGTTTCAAAGTGCCATTGTAATGCTCATATTTGTATTTCTTATCTAAGCTAAACAACTTCGGTTAGGATTGAAGGCAAGAATAGATCCATACCTTTCAGAAAATCCTAAGCATGTCCATTTTGGGCTATTGGAGGGCTCGCAAGAGCACTTTGAATTTGAAAGTTATCATACTCTTTGCCACTTATGCCATTACCTCTTCACCTAGAAATGGGTGTAGGATGGTAGCTATCTAAGCTAAACAATTTCGGTTAGGATTGATAGAAAGAATAGATCGCCACTTTTCAGAAAATCTTAAAATCTTGCTATCATTTGGGGCTGTTTTTCAGAGTTATGGAAAACAAGTAATTTGGACGCCATTTTCCAATATGGCGGCTCATGGCTATTGAGGAAATTGTCTATAACGCTTAAATTCTTAATAATTCTAAGTAAACAACATTCTTGCCTAGTTTCACGATTTTATGATAAAAATGCACAATTTTAGACTATTGGGCCGCCATTTTCCAATATGGCGGCTCATAGCAATTTAGGAGAATGCCTACAACACTTAAAATTCTTAATTTGATGTAAACAACATTCCTGCCGAGTTTCATGCTTTTATGATAAAAATGCACAATTTTAGGTATATCCTCCTTTCTATTTGGAAATCATAAACAGTTATATTTTTCAGGAATCTAGCAAGAAACTAGCACGAAACTTGCACGATATTAAAAGGATTGAGCAAGAAACTAACACAATACTAGCAAAATATTAACAAAAAACTATAGCAAGAAACTAACACAAAACTAGCAAAATATTAGCATGAAACTAGCAAGGTTATTAAGAAGAAACTAAAAGAAGAAACAAACTTCTTCTTTTTCCCCGAAAGAAGCAGTTTTCGAGTTTTTTCAATACATAATGAACAAATAATAATTAAATAAATAAATAACAAGGTTTACCACCTGCTGGTGGATGGTTGCCGGAAGGGTTGTGTACCACTAACACCGTACGATTTCGCAGGGTAAGGTAGGGGGAGGGAGGTTTCCTATTTAAAAGTTTCTTTTAAGAACGTAAATGATTTCCTCAGTACACAGCTCCTGACGGAACTCTCTGAGTCCATACACACTGTCCTTGAGTGAAGAGCATTCCAAACCGGGACAACACGAACAGCAAAAAAATTTCTTCTGCAGTCAAGACGCGATTTCTGGACAGTAAGTTTCCACGGGTGGCCTCGAGTATTGTGGAGAGATAGGGCCAAGTCAAAAAAGGGCAGGTCCACTGAGATAAGATTACGCAGAATTTTGTAAGTTAATATTAAATCAAATCTCACTCTCCGTAGTTCCAACATCTCAAGCCCTATCCTTGATAGCCGTTCAATGTGACAAACGTCCCGGAGTCCAGGAAGTTTTTTGGTAAACTTACGCTGGACGGACTCAATTAGCTCAATGTCTTTTGCAATATAGGAGGACCACACTGGTGTGGCGTATTCAAGAATTGGGCGGACGAAGACCTTGGATGCCCAAACTTTAATTTTGAGGTTTCTCGATGTAAAACATCTGCTAACAATCGCCAACCGGCAGAATGCCAAAGAACTGATCTTCAAACAGTAAAGGGATGACTTAAGGTCCTTGGAGAGCCAGATGCCTAGGTCCTTAACCTCCCCCACGAATGGCAGAAATTCTCCATCAAGTTGGTACCTATATTCAGGACTTAAATTACTAATATGAAATGTGTGAGATTTCCAGGAAATAAATGGCAACTGCCACATTTTAGACCAATAATGAACCCGTGCGGACCCGGTGACAAAATTTCTGCTGTAGATTTAAGATGATCTGCAAATTTTACACCAAATGGGGAAATGGGCGCCAGAGGGAGGTCATTTAGGTAAACCAAGAATAGTATAGGGACGAGGACCAAACCTTGAGGAACAACACTTGGCACCTTGACCCGGTGTGAGAGTGTTTTTTCAACGATTATCTGCTGTTAACGATTTTGAAGAAAGACGGCAAGGCAATTTAGAAGATGTCCACCAATTCCGCAACTGCTAAGTTTAGCCAATAATTTGTGGTGAACAACCGATTCAAAAGCTTTTTTAAAATCAAAGCATACTACATCACTGGGGGCTCCAGCGTCCAATGCAGAAGTCCACCAGTCAAGGACCTACAGAAATTGATGCATTGCTGATCTCCATGGGAAAAAACCATACTGATCTTTACCAATAATAGAAAACTCGTCTAGGAAAGCTAAAAGCTGTTCGCGGATGACTGACTCCATAACTTTGCATGCCACGCAAGTAAGCGCAATTGACCTATAATTTTGAGGGTCAGACGGTGAACCTTTCTTAAATACTGGCACTGCAATGGCACATTGCCAAATTTCCAGTATTACGCCCTGTTTAAATAACAAAGAAAAAAGTTTAGATAATGGGTAGCAGGTTTCAGCTGAGATATGCTTTAGTAGAGAGGCAGATATGCCGTCGGGCTCACAAGATGTGCTTGGTTTAATATTAGTCAAGCCGAAAGCACACTTGGTTGGTCAAAATTTATCCAACAGCAGTCCTTATGGCATGCACTTGACTGTGGTCCTGGTAGGTTCTGATTTCCGTCATCAGAAATCGTATTCGATGCAAAAATCGTGCTTGAGGCATCCGCCTTTGATTTATTATCGATCAGAAACCCACTTGGCGTTTTAAATGGGGGCAAGCATCGTGCGGTCTTGCCTCATCCTACGGTAGAATTTGAAGAGAGTAGAAGGGTTTCCCTCCCTAATTACTCGTCGCTCAGTTTCGGAGTGCCATTTGGTCAGAAGTGTTGGTCAGACGTGTTGCTTACCTTTGAATGTACGGCCTTTTTAAAAAAAACATTCAGTTTTGAAGATTATTTGTAGCTGCTTTCTTTTCAGTCTGATCAACGGTTTGGAAATCATAAACAGTTTATTTTAGCAGTAACCTAGCAAGAAACTAGCACGAAACTTGCACGATATTAGCATGAAACCAGCAAGAAACTAACATGAAACTAGCAAACCTTTAACACAACAAGGGGCTACAGCGACTATCTAGTCGCATTGGTCTTCTGCACAGTTCCACCACTTCCAATGTTGAGGCGCACACCTCTATCATGCACTACAACAGCTATCTCTATTATATAATCTAAAAACAGTAACCATCAGAATTGCCCGTTACAAATGTGTTAGCTTTTAAGCTAATTTTACGTTTTAGGCATAATTGTCAGCGATTAGGCCTAATTTACAACTTTAATTTCGTAAGTAGCAACTAACGGAGAATTGGATTGTATACAGTAAGCCTATTCTTTGCAACACGGTATGCCTCCGCGCACACAATTACAGTGTTACAACGTAATGCGCAACGTAGCCTAATATAGATCAGTGGTAGTAGGGAAGGGACAGGAGAAAAGCTGCAGCTGCGACTCGTGGCAACTATTGGCGTTGCCATGGTAACGTGATTTTAGATCTACTTTTCATTTTTTAGGCTTAATTTTTAACGGCAGTTTTAGTTTCGTAAGTAGTAGATAGGGCTAACGGAGAATTTGGTTCGATCGTAAGCCTATTCATTCATGCAACAATGCGACAAGACTCTTTTAAACGAAGCTAAAATATTTTTGTTTTTACGGCTGCGTTAACACAAATCTTTAGGATTTCAATTCGACGATGAAATGTTATTATTTAATTTAGTTACGTCGAAGAAGTCTATTAGCTATAAGGAGGCAACGATGTTCAATTTGCCATGTTATTTAACTAACTTTTGACACTGAATCGAACGTTGTAAATAGTGGTCGTCAATTTCTGGTACCGTTGCGAAGTTGAAAAAAGCGACAGACGGACGGACGGATGCAATAGTCTTCTCAGCCGGTACGGCTGTACAGAAGACTAAAACTAGCAAGAAACTAACACAAACTATGAAATATTAGCATGAAACTAGAAAAAACTAGCTCGAAACTGGCAACTATTAGCATGAAACTAGCAAGAAACTAACACGAAACTAACAAACCATTAACACAAACCTATCAAGAAACTAATACAAAATTGGCAAAATATTAACAAAAACTATAGCAAGAAACTAACACAAAACTAGCAAAATATTAGCATGAAACTAGCAAGAAAATAAGAAAAAATAAAAGAAGAAACAAACTACTTGTTTACCCCCGAAAGAAGCAGTTTTCGAGTTTTTCAATTACATAATGGACAAATGTACAAAATGTACAAAACGTACAAAATGTACAAATTTACAAAATACTACATGGGTTAATCGACGTTGATTTACCATTTTTCGAATTGGCACCACGCGTTTATTGTATTCGGGGCCATGCTTGGAGACTAGCAGTTCAGGGATCACGTCTTGATTGTCGAAAATATTTCTTTGCTGTGCGAGTTGTCCCAGTTTGGAATGCAGTTCAGAGACGGTTTGCATGCCCATGGAAAGTGCCTTCCGTAGAATGCTACTCACAGAAAACTTGCAGGCGTTTCTCAAACGCCCACTTTAAGAGCTACATTTATCTCCCCCTCAGCATCTTAGGTACGGTATCAGTGGCTCACAACCCTTCTGGACACCTTCCACACATTGTGGAAATTTGTATTTTTTTTATTCAAACTGTCCTGCCACGTTATATTGCAGGTTGGCTCCATGTTTTTTTTATTTTTTTTATTATTTTTTATATACATTTTTTAAAATTGTAAATAGATCTTGTTTTACTTCCTACTTCAGTTTTTAACTTTCACTTCACCAGTTTCATGCATTTCATTGTTTTATTATTTTTATTATCGTTACGAAGATTGACAATTGGTATTAGCCAAGCTATAAACTACGAAGCATTATTTTATTATTTTTTGAAGAAACATTGGCAACGTTTCCTGGCTTTTCCCCTCACTTGTCATTCACGTTTGGCGATGTCATGGGGGACCATTGTGTCCCTGGTAGGTCTAACCTTGGTGGTAAGGCATTCGTGACCCCAACCTAATACCATCAACCCTTCCTCTGTAGCCGAGCCACCGTCCTAGTTTTAAACTTTTAACTGTTTAACTTTTATAATTTAAAATTTTTTAGTTTTAACATCGGACAGCAGTCAGTGACCACCCGGTCATTGTCGCTCCGGTGGCATTTGCAACAAACCTATATTTTTAAATATTTTGATCAGAAGTGTAGCTTTACCTTTGAATGTACAAACTTTTTTAAAGAACATTCAGTTTTGAGGATTGTTTGTAGCCGCTTTCTTTTCAGTCTGATCAACGGTTTGGAAATCATAAACAGTGTTTTTTTTTAGCAGGAACCTAGCAAGAAACTTGCACGATAATAGCATGAAACTAGCAAGAAACTAACATGACACTAGCAAACCTTTAACACGAAACTAGCAAGAAACTAACACGACATTAGCAAAATACTACCATGAAACTAGCAAGAAACTAGCAAACCATTAACACAAACTAGCAAGGAACTAACACGAGACTATCAAGAAACATACAGAAAACTATAGCAAGAAACTAACACAAAACTAGCAAAATATTAGCATGAACCTAGCAAGAAAATAAAAAGAACTATCAAAAATATTCGCATGAAACTAGGAAGAAACTAACACGAAACTAGCTAACTATTAACACACAACTAGTAAGAAACTGACACGAAACTAGCAAATCAGTAAAACAAACTACTTCTTTTTCCACGAAAGGAGAGTGTTTTCTGACTTTTTTAATTACATAATGGACGAATATTTTGACCATGAGGGTTGACTTTACTTCTTGAATGTACGACTTTTTTGAAAGAATATTCAGTTTTGAAGATTGTTTGTAGCCGGTTTATTTTCAATCTGAGGAACCCGGTTTTTTTTTTATTTGCATGAAACTAACAAGAAACTAGCATGGAAATAGCATGAAACTAGCAAAATATTAGCATAAAACAGCAAAATATTAGCATGAAAAACAAGCAAGAAACTAACACGAAACAAGCAAAAGGTTAACACGAAACTTGCAAAAAAACTAACACGAAACTAGCAAAATATTAGTATGAAATTAGCAAGAAACTAACACGAAACTAACAAAATAGTAACACAAACTACTTATTTTTCACCAAAAGAAGCAATTTTTGGACTTTTTCCATTACATAACGATGGAATGTTTCGGTCAGGAAGGTTGATTTTACATTTGAATGTACAACCAAAGTTTTTAAATCATAAACAGTTTTTTAGCAGGAAACTAGCAAGAAAATAACATGAAACTAGCAATAAACTAACGTAAAACTAGCAATATTTTAGCAAAAAACTAGCAAGAAAAATTAACACAAACTAAATCTTTTCCCCTGAAAGAAGGAGGTTTAGGGCTTTTCCCACTGCATAATGGACGAATATTTTGGTTAGAAGGGTTGCTTTATCATGGAATATACGAACTTTTTTAAAGAATATTCAGTTTTGAAGATTGTTCGTAGCCGGTTTCTTTTCAATATGATGAACGGTTTGGAATTCATAACCCGTTTTTTTTGCATGAAACTAGTAAGAAACTAGCATGAAACTAACACGAAACTAGCAAAAGGTTAACACGAAACTTGTAAAAAAACTAACACAAAACTAGCAAAATAATAACACAAACTACTTCTTTTTCCCCGAAAGAAGCAATTTTGGGACTTTTTCCATTACGTAATGATGGAATATTTTGGTCAGAAAGGTTGCTTTTACATTTGAATGTACAACCAAGGTTTATAAATCATAAACAGTTTTTTAGCAGGAAACTAGCAAGAAAATAACATGAAACTAGCAAAATATTAGCATGAAACTAGCAATAAACTAACATAAAACTAACATAGTTTAGCAAGAAACTAGCAAGAACCTAACACGAACTTTTTTAAAGAATATTCAGTTGTGAAGATTGTTTTGTTGCCGGTTTCTTTTCAATATGATGAACGATTTGGAATTCATAAACAGTTTTTTTTTAGCAAGAAACTAGCAAGAAACTAACATCATTCTAGCTAAATATTAACATGAAACTAGCAAGAAACTAACACGAAACTGGCAAACCATTAACACAAAACTATCAAGAAACTAACACAAAACTAGCAAAAAAAGTAGCATGAATTAGCAAGAAAATAAGAAGAAACTAAAAGAAACAAACTACTTCTTTTCTCCCAAAAGAAGCAGTTTTCGAGTTTTTCAATTACATAATGGGCAAATATTTTGGTCAGAAGTGTTGCCTTACCTTTGAATGTACCACCTTTTTTAAAGAACATTCAGTTTTGAAAATTGTAGCCGTTTTCTATTCAGTCTGATCAACGGTTTGGAAACCATAAACAGTGTTTTTTTTTAGCAGGAACCTAGCAAGGAACTTGCACGATATTAGCATGAAACTAACACGAAACTAGCAAACCTTTAACACGAAACTAGCAAGAAACTAGCAAACCATTAACACAAACTAGCACGGAACTTACACGAAATTATCAAGATACGTACAGAAAACTATAGCAAGAAACTAACACAAAACTAGCAAAATATTAGCATGAAACTAGCAAGAAAATAAGAAGAACTATCAAAAATATTCGCATGAAACTAGGAAGAAACTAACGCAAAACTAGCAAACTATTAACACAAAACTAGTAATAAATAATAATAATAATTAGTTTATTTTCATGAAGTACGACGCTACATGAAGGAAATCGTCACGAGGAATACAAAATTCCTATTTTATAGTGACGAACCAGGCAGAAAGCACAAAATAACAAAATTATTTACAATAGGAAAACACAACAAAATAACAAAACGAACACTAGAAAAAAAAAATATATATGCAAACCAATTATAAAATAAATTCAAGTCATTATTTACAATATCAATAAGATTATTAAGGTCACTAGATGAGTACTGGGAAGTTGTATCATCAGCAAAGCCAGCAATAACAGCAATTTTACTGCATTCAAAGACATCATTAATGTAAATTAAGAACAACAGAGGACCCAAAATGGAACCCTGCGGTACACCACAAGTGATTTTGAGTAGAGACGAACTTTCACATTCAACATGTGTAAATTGCGTTCTATCAGTAAGGTAGCTTTTAAACCAATCATACGCAATTCCCCTCACTCCATTCAGCGTCAGCTTTCTTAATAGTAATTCATGGTCCACCGTATCAAATGCTTTAGCTAAATCCATGAAGACTGTAATGGAGAATTTACCAGCTTCGAAGCTATCAATAATGTTTTCAACAATGCAGTGTATAGCTTGAGTAGTTGACCTTCCTCTTCGAAAACCAAACTGATTCTTGCTAAGACGGTTGTGCTTTTCAAGAAAATCATAGATCCTTTTGTGAACCACTTTTTCCATAATTTTTGAAAACACAGGAAGAACGGAAATTGGTCTATAATTGTTAAAGTCATCTGTGTTACCAGATTCGAACACTGGGATAACCTTAGCTCGTTTAAGTAACTCAGGGACCTTACCAGTGGTTAAAGATTTGTTGATGATTATTGAAAGTGGGTTTGAGACAGAGTCAATGCACTTTTTCACCAAAATACAATTAATTTCATCAAAGCCACATGACGGTTTGTTTGGTAAGGCTTTAATTATAGTTATAATTTCAGTTTCGTTAGTTGGCCACAAAAAAACAGAATTCACACAGTCTGATGTGGTTTGAAGTTCAGGAGTGGTAGGAGGAATATCAGCAGCTAATTTGGGGCCAACTGTACAAAAGTGATTGTTCAGGTCTGCTGCTAGCTTGCATTTGTCAACTGATTGAGGCCACCCTTGCCTGTCTTGACTAGACTTGCCCATTAAATTGTTCAAGATACGCCACGTTTCTTTGCCATTCGTCTTATTTTCATTAAATAAACTGGTGTAAAAGTTGTATTTACTTGTTTTTAGTAACTGAGAAACTTGTTTCTTTGCTTCTTTGTATGTTTGATTATTTGTGTCTGTCGGATTTTTTATATATTTTCGATACAACTTATTTTTATCTTTGATTTTCTTTTTTATTTCCGGGGTAATCCATTCCGACTCTTTCTTAACGTGGGATTGTTCACGCGACTTTGCATTTGGTGTTTTTATCGGAAAAGCAACATCCATATAACTTTTAAATTTTCCAAGGAAGCAAGCATACATTTCGTCCACGTTTAGACACTGGGACACTTCCTTCCAGTCTTCCGCATTCATGAGATTCACAAATTTCTTATAGTTTTCTTCGCTGAAGCTTCGTTTACTCTTTTTTATGGAATGTTGTCGATATTGGTTCACTGATCCTGAAAGTAAAACAAAGACGGGGTAGTGATCGGTAAGGTCTGAAATAATTGCACCCGTGAGAGAGTCCTTCCGAAAATTATTAGTCCAGACATTGTCAATTCGTGTGGAGGTAGTTGCTGTCACTCGAGTAGGTTTAGTAATGATTGGCACAAAACCCTCTGAAATCCAATCATCAATCGAAAATGCTGTTCTGTTGTCAGATGTGTAATTATTCAAGTCTATATTGAAGTCTCCAAGCACATAACCCAGCTTTCTTTCAGAACGAATTTTGCTAAAGATTTGACACAAACAATCACTAAACAACATTTTGTCGCCATCAGGAGGTCTGTAAATAACTCCAAACACATAATAATGACCATTAATTTTAGCTTCAATAAACAGACCCTGCCCATCAGTTTCCTCAATATTGAGATTTAAATCGTGACGCACTTTTAACACTCAATGTATCTTTGATAAAAAATCCAACACCACCTCCTTCATTTTTTTTCTGTCCACATGAATAAAAGTATAACCCTCCAATTTGTAGTTGAAATTATTCTTTTCAGTTAACCAAGTTTCAGACATAGCAATTAAATCAAAATCCGTTTTGGCTGATGATAAGAGTAATTTAAAATTTTCGTATTTATTTTCTGTGCACAAGTTTCTGATATTAAAATGAATCATTGAAAGTTCAAGTGAACGATCATCAATATCAATTGCAGCTCCCTCGTTCACATATTCGGTATTATAAAAAGTGGATTTGAATTCCTTTGCAAGCAGACACTCATCCGGATTACTAAAAATAAAGTCAAGTTCATCATTTATTAGGCATATTGAGTTTTGTTCATTACTCTTAGTTAATTTGGGAAGAAAGGGTGCTTCACTCAGAAGGTGTTCTGGGGTTTTTGTGGACTTAATCATAAGAAATTCTTGAAGTGAGGTTATCTACTGCTTTCTTGTAAATAGGGCATTCGGGGTCATTGGCTGTGTGGTTTGTTTTGTATAGCTCTTTCTTGGTTCTCTTGTTTTGTCGGCTGCAATTTGCACAGCAAGGGGTCTCCTTTTTAGCTTGGCATTCTTTAAAAGGGTGAGTTCCAGCACAATGGCCACAAGCCTGCTCCTCTTTACAATTCACAGCAAAGTGGGATGATAGCCCACAGCACTTGAAGCAAGGGGTCACATGCACATAATCTTTCACGCTTGATCGCGTCCACTTAAGGTTGATTCGCGAGTGTTGCAGGAAAGCCTTCCTTAGTTTTGGCGACACTTTAATAACAACGTTTTCAGTGTCTTCCTTGTTTGTTTTTTGCTGGTGTTTGATGACGAAATCTTTCTTGAAATGAGCATCGCTTTCGTACAATGCAGTAATGTTATCATTTTGTTGATACAATACATCACATAACTCTTCATTTTCCAAATCTTTCGGAATGTCAAAAATTTTCATTCGTGGGTTTAGTAATTTTCTATTTTCAACACTTACTTTGTTGGAGAGTTCAGGGCTATTGTTAACTGCACTTTCTTTGCTTTTTTCGGTATCGAAACCGATAAGTACTTGCCCATTCTTTGTTTCACGCACAAATTTCACACCAATTTTTAGCTTAGCTGGATTTAATTTTTCTTTCACAGATTTTGTAACATCACTGCACGTTTCGGTAGCTATTTTCGGCACTAGAACAATGTCATGCATTCTTGCAGAAGGCTTAACTATGGGGGGCTCTTTATCCGCAATTGTTTGTTCCGTCACAATAGACGCAAATGAAGAGGTTTGCTGTTTACTTGGCGCAGCAAATGATTTGAGCATATTTATAACACCTACTTGTTCGTTAATGAGTCCGTGAAGTTTCAAAAAGATTTCTCGTAGAGTTTTCTTCATTTCCATCGTCATCTTCTTTTTATCTGCGTCAATTAGTTCATTAAATTCCTGCAGCAGTGCTCTTGACTCTGTACTGAAACGATCTTCGCTTTGCTCGTTAGACATGACTGCCGTTGAGTGGCCACCTCCACCCGGGTGGGCTGAGGGATGGTCACCGGCGATAAATAATAGGTCAAACCGTAGTCGGGAGCTAGTGAGACACACGTCCACTCACTTCAACGGCCTGTTCAGTCGTTGTACACGTATCTGAGTAACCCTCTCCATTCTCAATAGCTTGGCGAACCAATATTAGCAGTTGGTGACGTGGAATTAGCCATACTCGCAACATCGGCGACGTGCGGTGGTAAATTTGGTGTGTGGCGAGTGAACTGCGATCTGAGAGGAGCATGCAAGTTCGACTGGCCAAGTGGAGACTACTAGAAT
>JAHWFP010022625.1:0-18158 GCA_023313725.1 Lithobius niger
AGCACGACTGGATTGCAACAATGAACGAGGACGAGGAGTGCTGGGATCCATGGCGGAGGGCTGGAATTCTGGATCCCAGCACTCCACGTGGATCCCAGCCCTCCGCCGTGGATACCAGAACACCTAGTCCTCGTCCATTGTTGCGATCCCTTCGCGCTGTATTGTTATAAGAGGACTGAGAGCTTCAAAACGGGTAAGAAAATTGGTATTTGTTATTTACTTTCTTACTGAAATTTCGTTTCTCGTAGTGTATTTTGGGTAATCAAAAAATTATCCTATTACTTACTTTGTTTTATTTATGCATCAGTTAAATAAATATGTTGTTTTGCATCTTTTATTTTTCGAATGATTACTGATTTCTATTACTCCTGCAAATGATACAAACATTTTCGTCTTTAATAACCCTATTTTTTTTTTTACAAGATCAGAACAAGTCATGGGTTTGTTGCTATTTACTTTTACTGCAGCAACAAAGTTTTCGGTTGCTGTCGTCAAGTACTTTAAAATTTTTTAATACAGCACTAGAACTACTTGAATCACAAATGAACAAATACAGTATCCAGACACCTTCAAATGTTTAAAGTTTCTGGGTTGTTGGTGAACATGTTCCTGCAGGTATCCACCTCTTCTGCCATAAACTATTTCATCCATATGATCTGCTTGAACACTAGGAGGATTAAAGTTAAAAAAGAAATACCGACGAAATTAATGCCATAAAATATGTATGCAAACTGTATGATCGAATAACATGTATTACAAGGCTATTCCCTTTCTTTTGTCAGTTTGTTTTTTGATTGTAAGTATTGAACACTGTACTCTACCTTCATTTTGTACTGTTTTAACGGTTTTATCTCTATTCATTCATTGTCCTTTGTCTCTAGGTGAACAAGGCACACAAATATTTCTATTGTGCTGAAAATTAAAAACGTTCCTTGCTATGAACTGTGAGTCTGGTTTAGTCAGGAAACCCCTAGCTGGAAATCTCTTTTCACTCACAAACTGGCCGTATTGCATGTATAGTACACACCTCTAAATTTACCAAACCCTTTCTTGCAATTAAACAACTAAGAAATTCAGTTATTGATCATTGAATTTCAGTTATTGATATTGAATTTCAGTTATTGTTATTCAGGTATTGTAACTGTTACTGAAGTTCAGTTATTGATAAGTTCTTTTTACTCAGTTCGATGCTCGTCTTAATCTACCCATGCAGAAAATATTGGACGAATTCATACAGTTTTTTAGTGTGTCTTCATACGTTTATTTAATACGAAAAATGTATTAAGTCCTTTAATATTTTTTAATATATTAATAGCACAAATATGTATTAGAACTCATCTTACACAAAATTAGACATAACAAATGACACACAAATTAGTTTTCTTCCTGATGACGAGTACACTAATAAAAGTCCGTAAACCAGACTATAAGTTAGCACGTAGTAACTACGTGTGACTACGTGTTAACTTATAGTCTGGTTTATGGACTTTTATTACTGTCAGGGCCCCCACAATGGGGGCGTCAGGTGGACCCGCTGTACCCAGGCCCGGTCACTCAAGGGGCCTGCATGGCCTACAAAAATTGTTTTTCGCAATGGTGAGTTTTGATGACAATGAGTAACATACTTGATTTGTGGGTATTGTGAATATTTTTATACTCCCAACAAACAACAACTCCAATCCTATGGCAAGAGCATGGACCAGGAGCACGTATAGTACAAGCTTGTCAGCTTGTTAGGCAGGGAAGCCAACAAACGTAAGCAGCCTGGATTAATAAATGAACCAACCCGTTAAGCACAATTGTGGCCGACGAAAATTGTAACATAGTATAACTTTTTTACGATTTCAGTAAGGTGAGGGGGCCCACTGTTGTAGTTAGTGCCAGTCCCCCAACTTGGATGTGGGGGCCCTGATTAGTGTACTCGTCATCTAGAAGAAAACTAGTTTTTGCGTTAGTTGTTATGTCTAATTTTGTGCAAGACGATTTACTGGTTGAGTGTTCAAACTACCGGGTTTTGAATGCAAAGGTTAGCCAATGCGAGTTTCTTTGGTATTTATTATTCCACAGCACAACAGATTTGAATTTAGATGCGTGTAACAGGCACGAGACTACAAACAAATCAGTATGTAGTAGTTTTAGACATTTTTTGGAATGGTACAATAACTAAACACCTGCAATGTTCACAGAAACACAGAACTCGCATAAGTTTGTGTACGCTGATTTAAATAGAAAGAATAGCTAACAATAATAAAATCGTAAGTCTTCGAAGTAAACAGCGTTACTGGCAAAAACATTTACAATTGGTGTACTGTGTACTGGGTGTTTTTCCTGGTTACCTGCCAAGTGACTGTCAATAACCTTAGAATAATCCTTTTCTTCAGAGAGTAGGATTATCTCACAGCCAGTGTGATCTGAGAAATGTTCTTGTCACAGACTTCGCGCACATCACAACATTCATCTAAAGTGCTTCAAATGTTTACCTGTGGTAAATGTTGCGTATCCAGTACTGTTCTTGAGTACCACTGAGGAACTCATCTACATAAAGAAGTACGCCAGTCCTGGCAATGTCAAATTTGTTGCCAAGTCTACGGTTCAAGATAGTTTCTGTTGTACCATCTCCGGAATAAGCACACCAGTTACCAATAACTTAAACCAAGAATTTATAGGGTTTGGGAGGAGAATTTGTAACTCTAAAAAGTTACTATTGAAACATGTTAGATTCGTCCCCATTAGTTCAGTCCGAGTTTTCAGAAGGCGCCACGTTTTCCATCTGGTAATTTTTGCTAATTTTTTACCCCAAATTTAGGTAAACTAAATTACAACAAAGCTAGGCTAAATAATAATTAAATTCAAGCTAGTTTCGTTTAGTTTAGTTTAATTTTAAGCTAAAAACCGAGTAGAAATTCCCACATAAAACACATGGCGCCCTCTATAAACTAAGACTGAACTAATATGAATGTATCTACGACGTTTCAGAATGGGTCTCAGTCACAAATTCTCCTCCCCAACCCTATAAATTCTTGCTTAAACTGATTTAAATTACTTTATTTATCTGAAAATATTCATTGTTTAAAACCCCAAGAATGTGTATACTGAATTCCTTATTTAACAAAAAGTAAAGCCAATAAGTTTTCACTGGCAATAATATGCATAAAGTAAAACACTGTACGATGTTGCCTAATTATTATTGTTTATTTACGATTATTATGTTTTAAATAACAAGGATGCTGCTGTGTTGTATCACATCACTATTTCAATGCTAAATTTTCAATTTGCACGTTTCTATTGTGTGGCATTATTTGTTTCCTCCATTTTGTGCAATGGTACAAAAAAAAATGTGGTAAGCATTTTTCTGCTACTACCGAAATAAAGACTTATGATAAAACATTGTAGGTTAGAAATTATTTAAGATTTTGAAATTTGCACCTTGTGTTTTTTTTTATTAGATTTTATTGGATTTTATTATTATTAGTGTTTATATTTTATTCGAATTTTCCAAAGAAGTCAGATTTTTGTAGGAAGTTGTCCTATACTTCCGTTAAGCGTTTGGCTTCCTTAAATACTGTATCTAAGACGATATTGTATTCGCCATTTTCGAATGATATAAAAATTTACGTTTATCAATTAAATAAAGGCATCTTTGAGATAAACCATCAGTGACTGTGGTGTACTAGCAACTACATAGTACAGTGAGCCATCTTTATGTATTCTGTTTTGAGTGAAGCGGCCCACATTCGAACTGGCAAACCATTCCATCACCAGATCATTGACATACTGGCTTTAGCGATGTGGCTAATAGTTGGTATGGTCTGTTTTTCCAGTTCGGATCCAGGTCAGTCACTCGAAGGAAACGTAGGTGCATATAGGTGGCTTACTATAGGGTAGTGACATGACGTAGTATTATTGTATATAACTCTATGGTGTAGCCAGTAACTGGGTTATCTGCAAGGGGCACTGGAGGGCGAAAAGAAGGTCGTCTTACTAAAGCCAATGCTATTAGACTGGATTTTTGTCGATTTGTTGGCAGTTGCTGACATTTTTAAGCAAGTGTAATCTTTATTTTCCGATTACAACCTCGCAGCATAAGGGATTGGAGAAAACAACGTTTTTTTGAATCCTATGAAATCCGCTCTCAATGCACATCTTGACTAGAAGTGCTGTTGTTTAACCCACCATTTCAATCTAGTGCCCCTTGCAGCTATCTCTCTTGTAGCCAATATGACGTCACTTGCCGCTGCTGTATACTACGTTATTTCTTCTGTATGGATTTCGCTGATGGCTTTATTTTGAATTACCTTTCTGTTATTTACTGCGATTTGTATTTATTTATGATTAAAAATGTATTCAGTACATAAAATTAACTTAGAAATAAGCCATCAGCGAAAATTATATACTAGAAATAATGTAGCACAGTAAGTCACTTTATGCACTTTCAAAATATTTTGGATCAGTTCATTATCAGTGGCAGCGAAACGTGTAAGGTGTAAGAAGTTGCTAGGAAAACTGCTTATTCTGCAGATTTTGCATCTTCTTTTTCTTATTTACAAATTTCGTTACTAATAAAGGAAGGGTTGGCGATATATTTTCAATCTCTTCCAAGATCTTACAACATTCCAACACTGCCTTTCAAACACATCTTAATCGACCAAGTACTGAAGTGACGATACTGGGCTGAATGAAGAATTAATTTTGTCTGTACACCTGCGGAAAGCAGATAAATTGTAGCTTCGTCGTGACGGATGACAAAGTTTTATGCCACTGTCTTTCAAATATACATCTAAATTGTTCGAGTAGTAAAATGATGATATGGCTTTCTAGGCTGAAGGAAGTAACTGTGTCTGTCTGCCTGTGTAAAGTGCATAAATTCATATTACTGTTCATGTTTGATGCGCACCCAGTGTTAGCGATATCGCGAGAAGAAGAGAGGGACAATTTTGCTAGGTAAATGCCATCGGAAATTCCTAGGATCTTCTACATGCCACCATCGACATAAGCATGAGACATCACAGGGCCCTTCTCTTACCGAAAATAGCAAGGGTGGCTAAGGCCGGACTCGAACCCGGGACCTCTGTCACATGACACGGCCATACTAACCAACAGGGCATCTTGCCCCATTAAAAACGTTCATAGTACCGTAATCATAGATGACTTTTAAGCAGTTACTTTGATCTAACTTGAAAAATTGTACTTTAAAAAAGACAATGAAAATCCAAATCCAAACTATTTTGTGAAGTGGGGATTAGTGGAGATACTGGCAGTTCCCTATTTGAGCAGATAAATGTAGATCCTTAAGACTTGGCAGCAAAAATGCAAACTTTAACCACCGTGTAGGAAGTAAGATCCTAGAAAACTTAAATAATAGTAAAGACTTTAGGGTTATTTTTTTCTTGTGACTTAAAAACATCTTGCACATAGCGACAGCATTGCACACATATGCGCTGTAATGATTAGGCACCGTTTCTGCTATTAAATCCCTGCATTACTTGTTATGGCGTTTAAGATCTACGTGAGACCACTTGTGGAGTATACATTCCCGGTTTGGTCTCTATATTTACTCAAGAACATTGAACTGCTAGAAGCTGGCCAACAACTGTTCATAAAACTTTTAACTTGTTACCACTATAAAACATACCAGAAACGTCTGATTGCCCTAAACGGACCTGGCCCTCACCTACGGTCTCTTGCATAATCTTTGCGATGCAAATTACAGCCTGTTTTTTGTTATGCGATGATGTGAAAGGACCAGAGGGCACCCAAAAAAGTTAACTGTGAACCGCATAAGGTTAGACTGCATAAACATTTATTCGGCAATCGCGTGGGCAACGTTTGAAATAGTTTACCTTCTGAAGTGGTTAAGACAAATTCACTAAATACTTTTAAACGTCTTCTATGCAAAGTTGACTTATCTTGCTTTGTTAGCAAATCGTACATACGGTACACAGTACCCTCGTACTAATCTTAGCTCTGGCTGTCAGTTAGTGACCTAAGGCCCTCTGCAGTCAAGTTGCAGTGCGACAGTTGCGTAATTATTTTATTTTAAAACAAAAATGAAAAACGTGCGTGAATTTAATTGTACTTTGTTCAAACTTGTCCACTCCTTTTTGCAGATGGTTTTGATACAATGGACAGTGATTACCAAAACTATGGTTTTGCTCGTCCGACCTCGTTGTGAGATAATTCGTTTCTGACTCAAGACAACAGAGAATCTTTCAGATGTGTCATCAGTAACAAGGTTTTCAGCAGATGTTTCACTCTTGAGCGATACTCGAAGCTTCACCTTCCACAAGAACATCGTCAGTGTGTGCGGGGAAAACTTTCAGTCGCTTGAAAACTTACAGACGCATGCTTAAGCGCAAGTTTTCAAGCGACTGAAAGTATTCCCCGCACACATTGCACGACCAGGCTGGACTATGTTCTTGTGGGAGGTGAACCTTCGAGTGTAATAAACACGTCTTTTTGCCAAATGATTTCTTAGTTTTCTTGGCACACGCATTGTATTTTCCACTTTTGAATACATGTAAACAACTTCGACTTGTGTACTGCATTTTCCACAGCTTAACAACTTTGAACTGTTTATAGTTAGGTGTGTGATAAGAAATCTTGTACTTGTTACATGGATGCCAGCTGTGAAAGCCTAAGAAGTGCACAAATTATACAAAATTGATCAAGCTTTCAACTTGGTACAAACCCATTTTCAAGAGCGAATAAAACACTAAAATGTGTGACAAGAGCGCAAATAGTGAGAAACATTCGAATGCCATTTTTACTGGCTATTAGGTATAGTCCTGAGTCGAACAAAACGAAGTAAAGAACGTTAAAAGCAGTAAAAATATGAATTACGGTGCTGTATGCTGGAAATCTTGGTGAGGTGGGCTGGGCAGATACCAGTCTACGTAACTTCGATTTGTAGTAGCATGTAGCACAGTTCGAGGTCCCTTTAGTTTGTAATTTTACTGCCTTTAACTCGTTGATTTCATTTTTATCTGACACTTGAATGCTTGTCCTAGGCAGTTTCATCCGGTAAAAATAGGCATTTAAATTTTCCTGAATTTGAAAGTTCATGACATTATTTTTAATTTTCACAACAAAATTGTATTGCTTTATTTGCTCTTGAAATTGAGTTTGCACAAACTCGAAACGCTGAGGAATGTTGCATGTTTGTGCACTTAGGCTTTTCAAATTGCGTGATGACAAATTTGGCATGTTGTAGAACTTTAAGACCAAATTCTCCCCATAGCAGCATTTTTGAAGTCATGAAACACCAAGAATTATTTCCATAGTGGTTGGAAAGCGCTGGGAAACGAAAGTCAATGTAATGTCAATCATAAAAGATGTCTGTTTTTCTGTAATCACGATGATACTTTGCCAAAAGGAAGCAATAGAAATCATGCATCACGATTTGTGAGAATTGTGAGATTTGTGAGAATCTGTTCTTCTGTACGTCCAGACTAGGACATACACCTTCACGCGCAGGTGAAATAATTATGCCCCACCACAAAACCCGGTGTAAGTAATTAGTAAGAAACCAATAACAGACAGCCAAACACGTCCAAATGTTAGAGGTTCGGCTTACCAGTCAAGGCGAATAGGGATTACAATGCTTTGCACCTTAAAAGTAAGCCTCCCCAGAGGAAAAATGCATAATATTCAAGAAAAAAACTGCCGACATTGTAGCTTAATTTTATGCAATTTTTTTACATTTCTGTACTGGGGACATACAACTATGCAAGGCTGCAAAAAAGCTAATTCTATTGACGAAAGGTAGCTGACTAAAACATCATTCAATTTTGTCTACTTTATTCCAACTTGTACGTCCTTTTTTTTTCAGGTGTTTTTTCAACAATGCGCAGTGATTACCAAAGCTATGATTTTGCCCCTTCGACCACTTTGTCAGATGATGAAGTTCTGACTCAACACTTAAGAGAATCATTCAGTTGCCCCGTGTGCGGTAAAGTTTTCAACAAACGTTTAAATTTTGAGCGACACTCGAAGCTTCACCTTCCTGAAGAACGTCGTCCTGCCTGGTCGTGCAGTGTCTGTGGCAGAACTTTTAATCGTCTTGAAAATTTGTAGACACACTTAAGGAACCAACATTAGAACTTGCTATTTATTTTTGCAACCAATACATACCTGTTGAGTTTGTGAACTCAAAGTGATCACGCAGGAATGTAACCTAATACATATATGTTTAGTGAAGAAAGTATTGTTCTGTAAAGAAAAAATTGATTTCATCGTAATTAAATTTAATAAATTACTAAATTAGCCTGTATACTTCTTTTATTTGACTATTCTGGTAATTTGACCTTCTTTCTAGCTCCTTGAAATAGTGTAATGTGGTCAACACAATGTTTCCACTAATTTCTACTTCTTTCATACAGTATAGTGAAAAAATAAGCATAGTGACCCAAGGGTACAGTCCTTGCTAAAGTTACACTTCATGTTGAACCAGAAAAGCGAAAAGTGCTCACGTCAAAGTCAAAACTACACGACGTTTCGAGCTGACTCCAGCTCATTATCAGGGAAATAAAAACAAAATACACTTAAAATTGCATAAACGTGCAAACAGACAGCCTAAACTGTTTAAGTCAAATTAGTTCGAATAAGTTTTAAAAAGGAGCATTTAACAAATTTAAAAACTTAAAAATTCAGCTCAAAACGTCGGGTAGTGTTGACTTTGACTTGTGCACTTTGGGCTTCTTCTGTTTAACATACTTCGTTCCAGTGCCTACATTTTCCTAATAAAGTTATACTTTCACAGAACTGGAACAAATAAAATTAAAATATTAAGGTATGTTATTTTAGCACATTGCTAAGTTATAACCCTAGAGGTGTACAATTCATCTTTCATGGAATGAGTTAGCAATACCAACTGATGTATCTTTTGCTGGCCAACATTAAAGTCGTGATAGATAAATAAAAGTAGGACATACATATTGGTTTGTATTTATTATTTGCATTCCATCGTTACAAAGACAATTGTGACAACTCATAATTCCTGTAAAATATAATTATAACTTCCCATTAACTTGTTAATTTTATTCTCTTCTTTAGAGGATATCACCCATCTTGGCAATACTAGAGGACGAATTTTCAAGTGCAACATGTGTGACCAAGCATTCTTTGCGCCATCCACTCTTCGAGCACATCGCAACATACATTCCGAACGTTTTAAGTGTACCGAATGTTCCAAGTGTTGCCTCAGCCGTGGCCACCTCGAAACACATTTGCACTCACATTTGCTAAAAGAACGACGATCCAGTTGGCAGTGCCAGGTTTGTTGGTGCGTGTACGGCTCACAGGAAAGTCTTCTACGTCACCAAATTGAAAAGCATGCCTAACCACAATGAATGACATTATCGTTGAAAGACTTGTTTCAACACAGGCAAAAAAACGTTTGATCCTGTTACTTTTGACTATACGACTTTTCTTTGCTAACATTTATTTTTTAATTATGTAGCCGCCTGACGAAATCGAAAAATCTGTCAGCTTTTTTCAGTGTTGAAGGCTTTTCCATCTGTCATGATCTGCTAAGTGATGGAAATGGATAGTAGTGCACCATTATTACGATATGCAACCCATGGTATAGTGCTAACTCCTTGTTTTTCGTGTTGTCTGATTATAAAAAAAATAATTACTCAGGGATTAAATTTTAAACTTGTGTTACTGAGTATGTGCAGTTTAACACAATACAGCAGTGTTTTAAATAACCATGATCACTGCATATTCTAATGGATTGTAGAATTGCGTTTAATAACGTATATCCAGAAAGCAAATTATATAGGTCTACATTCGTGTGACTTGTCTTCATGGTATATAGTTAAAATAGGCTTAATGAGTATTTGCAACATTGTGCAAATCGGCACCTGAACTACTGATGTATAGGTGACTGAAATATTGCCATTATCACAATTCCAACGTATCTTGATAACCGTATGGCCGATTTCATTATCATCCATGTCTACTCACTGAAATGTTACATCACATTTATGAATAATTTTGTCAATTTATTTATTATGTAAATTTATTTACAATTTAGGTTCGAAATCTAGGGAAACAGTGCCTTCCATCTCGACACATAGGCGTTCGCCAGTTGAGCTTCACTCGATTTGTGAGCTGGCAGCACCCGTTTTGTTTCCTTTCCATTGGTATCACTCTGATACATCTCAACAGACATTGTATACTACCATTACACAATTCGTGTGAGGAATGAGTTGGTACAATGATATTCACTGTCAGTGAACTTTGTCGATGTTACAAGGCTAAAGAAAAAAACACTGCCAAATTGTGTAATACGAGGTACGAATATGGATTTTACATGCAGTTAGGTTGTATTATAGACCAACTCTTTGCTTTGTTGTTGCATAGTTGTAGTTTCAGCATAATTTACCTTACTATTGTAAATTCGATTTTATTAATCTGCTGAGCTGTTTTGTTTATTGAATATACTTATATATTTTAATATTAAAAAAAACCACCAATCGTAGCTTCCTGGAATTTCATTGAACGTCAGTGTGAGGTTCTACACAAACGTTATAAGCGTGTCATCATGTGGATGGGAATCGAAAGCAGGTCTTCCAGTAACATGTCAACTGGTTATATGCGAAGCTATTATGATACTATCCAGATCGCTGAATCGCCGGATGCTATAATGGCTGTTTGTTTATTTATCTCCCTATCTCTTTCATTTCAATTCATTTGTATATTACAAATTTACGTGTTTTTAAACACTCTTGAATACAGAAGAACAATGGAAGCCTAATTTCAACTGTTCTTTTGATTTTAAAGAATGTTTAAAAAAAAACGTGTAATCTTCATATACAAATAAAGAAAATGAAATTCTTAAAAAGATAACTAAACAAACAGCGATCATAGCAGGGAGTGCAGCAATCTGGATACGTGTCGACAGTACTTTACACAATGCTAAAGAAATTGAACGTGTTCCATTTTTGGCAATATTTCTTAGCACTAGTGCCATTATCAAGCAACTGTATGAACCTAGTTAATTGTATGCGTTGTATATTTTAAATTCATTTCTTCAAAAGACTTCCGTTTACTGCCAAAAGGCAGAATTAGATCGTCGTAAAAATGCAGAAACGATACGGATTAATGCATGTTACGTTATTTTTTTGCTAGCACATTCCGAAGGGAAAATTGACTCGCATTGTCTACTATCAATTTTTTTAATTAATTTCTTTGAGCCTTAAGTCAGCCGAAGCAACTTAATGCTTGTATGAGTGAACCGGTTAATATAAAGCAGCGGTATACAAGCATACAGCCTGTAATGCCTGTAACACTCAATAAAACGCTTTATGAAAATTGCTTACTGATTAAACCATGCGCAATGGCTGTTTGCCGTGACGGCACCATGAGTTAGCCAATGACGAACGAGAACAACGGCTGTTCGGCTGTCTGATTTGATTAGCCCAGTCACGTGATATGCACGTCATAGCAAACAGCCACGGGGCGTGGTATAGATCACAACTTAAACATAGCCAATTAGAAACGAATGCGATTGTGAAATTAAGCGTCCATTTAGGTGTGAAGCTTTGTATTTAAAAACTATGTTTAGTCGAGGTAGAGTTTTGCTTTGTCATTCAAGCTGCCAATAAATAATTATCAGGTAGTCTAAGTTTAATGTTCTATAATGTATGTCAAGGAAAGTGTCAATGAAGGAAGAAGTAGGAGGTTGTTATAAATAAATAATATATAAATAAATAAATAAGAATTTGACCTATAATGGTCAGGAGAACGGAAGGGCTGGGGCCACTGACACCGATCCTGCAGAAAGAAACAGGGGGAAAAGGGGAAATGTTTAAGTTTGGTAATTTCTTTTTAAAAACTTATCAAGTGGATGTTCATCCAAGCGACGCTTAAATTCACTAACTGAGGGCGAACTGACAAAAGCTTCTGGAAGAGAATTCCAAGGTCCTATTACCCGAGACGCAAAAATGTTATGGGGAAAAATGGAAGGTTTTAGTGAAATCGTTATGTACAATACACTAAAATAAACGATTCTGCAAAAACCTTTCATGTTTTTCCATAACAATCTCCCTCTTCTTCATTGACGCTTTACTTGACGCACATTAAAAAAACAGTAAGAACAATTAAAACAACATTTTAAAATTATCTATACCACAGCTGTGACGTCACGCTAACTAAACAGCGTGCTAAATTTCCGTAAGATAAATCCCGTTAATCGAATCAAGTTACCCCACACTTTTGCCGATAACCCACACTTTTGACACTTCCGGATCACGCGACCGGGAAAGCACACACCAACAACCAAATACATCGTTCAAAAACGTAACGCAATAATTTCGTGCGCTATATGACCTGTGTGTGTTTTGAATAGTAAACTATGGTTGTTACTGCTAATATTTTATAGAACTGTATTAACGCTGAATCATTTCTTTTAATTGTTTCTCCTGCGTTTTCTTTTAAAGCAACGGATCACTGTAAATTACATTGAATTGAATATTTAGATTAACATCTTTGTTCATTTATGTTTGCTTGGATGCTTGTAATTCTGAAATGTCCATTTTTTGTGTTGTTTTGTTTACTACACCTATAGAATTTTGTTCACGTACTCATTGTTGGTGCATTTTATTGATTTTATTGTATTATAGATTTTTTTCTCGAAACATATTCTAGCCCAGTGTTGGTGTGAGGCTAATAGATTGTGATTAAATACGCATGGACGATATGTCCTATTGTAATAAAACCTAATGTTATCCCTATTTGGGAAGTTGTTTCAATTTTAATTAAAAGATTTGTATCTAAAACGCATTCACACCTAAAGCATCAATGGTGAGAAGTGGGGTTTTTTAACAGATATTGCAATTTTATTAGTGGTGCAGTAAATGTTTTCAGATAAAATTCTCCAGCTGAAAATGAAAATTTCTAAAAATTCATCTGCACAAACATATCGCTTTCTTCCTTATAGGCATGGTTGTGGAAACTACGACTAATAGAACATGTGACATCTGCGGTCTATTTTTTAGCAGTCGCAATACTCTGAAAAACCATCAAAATGTACACATCGAATGTTTTAAGTGCTTTAACATGTGGCAAATGATGCTCCTTAAGGATCAGTTTGTTGGAACATGTCGAGATTCATGTTCGGACGGAAGAATGCAGAGCATGGATTTGTCATAATTGTAAGCATGTATTATATTCAAGAAGAAGTTTTCAAACACACAAACAGAAGTACCACTCGTAGATCTAAAACTGTGACATTTAGTAACGAACTGATGAGTGGGAAGTATGAAACATTTGTTTTGTAACTCACTGATTTGGGTTTGATCCTTAATGACTTGTGCACTTGTTCAGTTGTAGAAAATAAACCCGAAAACTAGTGGTTTTTATGTGAAGCTTTCACCAACAAACAACAGAAAAACCGAACAGTATACCGTTAAAAAAGTACCATCGCAGTGAATTAAAATTGAAAAAGGGCACTACACTCTGAGCAAAAATAATACAGTACTTTTATTTAGGCACTTACAATGCCGTCTTTATTATTTAAGGTTAAAATGAGTAAAAACGGATGAACCATAAAATGCAAACAACACCGAAGCGGCCATTGTGTAGTCCGTTCCTTAGCCTTCTTCTCCAAGATGGCTGCTTATGTGTTGTGTGTCTGTTTTAACGTTTTAACCTTGAGTAATGAAGTCAGGACTGTAAGCCCTATTTTGCAAGTGCTGTGTTATTTTCGCTGTGTATATTGCTGTGCACAGAGTTCAATTTTAAATATTCATCGCATTTTATCGTATAACAAGATTCGTATAAATTTGAGATTAAATGAGTTCTCTTGCAGACAAAAGGTATTCTGTGGAGTTGTTGGAACAAAGTTTAAGACTTTAAGAAACGTCAAAGACGATGCAATGATTGGTTATGTGTCAACTTGTGTGGGACTTTAAAACCCTTTCCCAGCCATAAAACAGTGCCAAGCACAACAAAAACACTGGATAACATAAAAATCAGAGAAACCAATACCTAGTGTTATTGTGGTATTAGCATTGGCAGGATAGATTTTAGAAATGACCACCATTTTGCTGAATAGAACACTTTTCACTAAAATTCAGAAACCTTCTGTTTTTCATAACTGGCCATCTCCCTAATTGGTCATGGCAAACGTTGCTCACCCACGTGGACAGAGCAAAGTGAGGAAATTCCTGAAAGACCGTCTCCACCAGTCGTGCAAGATTTCTTATGGGCATTCGGGCTACACCACACTAGAGTTTAATTTGTATCAGTATGCATTCTTGCTCACCCGAGTTTGTTGTGTCTGACGAACTGTGATGAATTTTGGTTTGTCTTATTCATGGTGCACGATATTGTCTTTTTTTTTGTAATGTCAAGTCTGAATATGTTGTGAATCGTTTGTATAACATGTTAATACACAGAAAGCACACATAATGGATCAATGGAATAAAAAGCCAAGAGTGCTACAACAAATAGTTTTACACGATATTTCGAAAATTCTCTGTTGGATACTGGATACCTGATGTCCAAAACAGAAAATTTTCGAAATGACGTGTAAAAGTATTTGTTGTAGCATTCATGGCTTCTTATTCCATGTATAACACGTTTTCGTGTTGTCCCTACCAATTGATGCCTGCCATGGTAGGGTGAAGTGGTTGCCATCATCAGGTGCCTACCATCCTGTTTCAATGGATGTGGGATTTATTCTAGCCTGTTCTGGACATGATCTCAGCTCAGCTCATGATTTATGATCTACGAATCGACCCTGTTCTATCCCTGCATTTGACCCTCTCCTTATAAAACTTCTAGTAAGGTTAAGAATACTACACGTTAATCTAGCATTAATTTCCTTTAGATGACATAAAGTGCCAAGAAATTTATAATATATGTATATTAAACAGTTTCCAGTTTTTTAAGAATAACTGTAGCAGACGTGCTTGAATTTTGGTGGGACCAAAATATTGCATCCATTTGATTAATGGACCTTGGCAAAGTCCCCACCAGAACTGCCGGCCAGGGTAGCGTGAGAAGCTACCTTGCTCTTTCAGCAGCTATGGGATGTATTCTGGCTAATTCTGGACAATCTTTCGCCCCCGACGATGATCGGAGGTTTCCCGGATCGAATCCCCTGGCTGGCACCTCCCTTTACCAGATTTCTTCTTATCTAAAAAAAATATATGGTAATGTTCAAAATTGAGCCGGTTCAGCCACACAAGCATTAATTGCTTCGGTTGACATAAGGCTCGTCAAAATTAATTTTTTTAATTTAAAAAAATTGTCTAAAATAAAAAAAAATACAACAGCAAAAAAAAAAACCCGAATATTGACTGGTATTCTTTTCTGATGTGATATTGCAACTTTCAATTATTTTTGTATCGTGTTTACATTAATCAATGTCTTATTGCAAAGTCACATTTACAGATCTTTTTATTTCGTAAATGGGGTAACCAACTGCAACAATGTGCATATTTGAAAAGCTTGATTTCTTAATAACTTGAAATGCTTGCGATACCATTGAACTTGGCACCGAAAATTGGTCAAGTCCAGTAATAAAGATGTCATTCTCGCCGGATTTGAAATGTTAAGTCAGTGCTCAAACAAAAGAGTGACAATGGTGATCTTGTATCATTTATGATGCATTCAATGTTTTCATTCACAAAACTGTTTTGTGTCTACATCATCCAGATACGGAAGTACTGAAATAAACTTTATTCGCGATGGAGACAGATGAGTATTCCCAATCTGAGATATAACTGGGTTAGACACAGATGAATATTATCAACTAAGATTTAATTGGGATAAAGACAGATCAGTATTCCCAACTAGAAATCTCACCAACATAGCAACAGATGAATATTCCAAGTTTGAAATCTAACAGGGATAACAGCAGATAAACACTTTCAACTTGTGAAGACGTGTAACCCGCATAAAAACGGATAATTCCAACTTGAAATCTAACTTGGATAGGCGAGATGAATATTCCCAACTTGAAATCTGACCAGCATAGCGACAGATGAATATTCCCACCTACAAATCCCATGTTGGAATCTAACAGGATAGAGACCGATGAATAGTCCCAATTTGAAATCTGGCAAGGATGGTGACAGATGAGTATTCTAATTATTCGCCTGTAACTATCCTTGAATAATGACAAATTTATGAGTTAGACCATCTATGAGCTAAACCAACAGCAAAGATCAACATTTAAACATTTTAAATGTTTACTGTTTAACTGTTAAACATTTTGTTGTTTATTTCCGAGTTTCAACGCATTTTTCGCTATCTATTCACCTTTACAACTGGAAGTTTGCATCTACGCTATTAAAAAAGGAAAAGTTTCTTATCTAATGATAACGCCATATTTGTGATGCTATCCCACTTTTCACGTTCTATACTGCAGCATCAACAGAAATTCACTGTCATTAAAGGATATTGATCATTGACACTACAATTGTTGATTAAACGAAGCATCTATATTCTACCAAAATTTATGTGCGGTTGTATTTTGATGATTTAAAATTCTGACCACACTTGAAGAACAATATCGGCTGTGGTGTAGGTAAATCACCGACGAAGGCAGTCTGTTGGTTACCGGCCATGAGCACTTTATTTTTATAAAAAGTCTAAAACTCTGGCAGCATATTCATCAAACCGTATCACTTCATCTCTTTTAAATAACACCATTTTATATTATCAGTGTCAGCTTTTTCAATTTTTGATAAAGTTCCGAACACAACATGTATATGTTTTCCATAATGAAGCCATTTTGTTATACACGTTAATTACCTCTCACTAGCCAAGGGAATTTCTGAGACATTACACAGAAGTTTTAGAAGCATTCCAAAAAGCAGAAAGTTAAAAAGCACTTTAGTTATTAAAAACATATATAGAGTAGCCATTAAGTGCTGGTGAAACCAGCACTTAATGGCTACTCTGTATGTGTTTTTAGAAGCATTCCAGCATATTAGTTGAAATGTTATTGATTTTACATGTACTTGTATTTGTCTACTTCCAAAGGTAACAGCAATATTGGGCGAATAAAAAATGAAATAAAAATAAAACATGTGGATAAGTTCCGAACTGTTCATTCAGAGTGACAAACATTTTCCAAATTCCAATTGTTGCCTTTAACAATATTTAACCGTCCGTACTCTTCATTTTTCAGATTTGCTGAGCCACCAGTTGTCATCAGTTGATTCATTTGTTTGTTCCGTTTGCCATAACCATTTCAAGGATATTAAAGGTTTACAGAAGCACCAAAACAAGCATTTGGAGCGTTTCAAGTGTTATACTTGCTCCATGTGTTTCTGTACACGTACTGACTTAGATAGACACTCTTTGACCCATTGGCCGAAGGAAGATCGACCTTCTTGGCAGTGCAGTTTCTGTCACCGGACGTTCACCAATGCACGAAATCTAAGTAGACACAAGCGTCAACAACATACCCAAAGCCTCAAACCAGAATTCTCGTAATTTATGATTGTTTTGCGCGTTACTGAAAGAAACAGTAACCACCAAAATTTGTATTGCAACTAATAAAAAAAAAACATTACGCAGCTTGTAAACCAATGTTATTGTACTTACTAGCATTTACTTAACGAAGAAATCACAAGGTAAAGGGTAAACGAAGCAAGTAGTCTGCATTAAAGACTGGCCTTGTGAGGATACAGAATACACCAGTCTGAGAAAGAAAAGAAAAGACGACTGCCCCAACTGAGACTCGAGCCCAGGACCTCCCGTGGACTACCTTTTCTTTTCTTTCTTTGTTAGGCTACTGTATTGTGTGTATCCTCAGAAGGCCAATATTTAATGCAGACTACTTGCTTCGTTTAACATTTACTTGCAAATACTGTTGGCATCCATGGCGTCCTTCATACATTTTGATTTCCATGCTTGATTGATAATCAATGTTCAAGATGCACATAGGTGTGCTTAATAAATTCCTCATGGCATCAATAAGCAGTAACTTTCTTTTAAATCTTGCAGCATCAACTAGAATTAATTGTACAACATAGGACTGACGTAAAGAAACATCTTAACTACTACCTCGAAGTCCTCAAGTTCTTTTAAAGTAACAACGAAACAGAAAGTCAGCATTATAGATGGGCCTTTAGAGAATACAAGATGTGCAAATTCTAACAAGGCCAATGTTTAATGCTGACTTTCTGTTTCGTTGT
>JAHWFP010022626.1:0-13486 GCA_023313725.1 Lithobius niger
TGCCTTCCTCTAGTGGTTAAAGTGCTATAATCAAATGTTATTATTTCATTGCGTTACGTCAAAAAAGAGTGTTAGCTGTAAGGAAGCTACGATGATTTGTTTTGGTGTTTTTTTTTTCAAAGTTTACTTGATTACCAGCAGCACAGTGTATATGCTTTGTCGGAATTCCTTAACTGTTCAGGATTCCAAATTTACAATGGCTAGTGTTAGATCGATAAATTCGAAAAATTGAAATTTCGTGGATTATAATTGACCAATTTGCTGCAAATTCGAGATCAGCAATACTTTTGGGGCTATCTAGCAATGTGGTAAATTTCATTGCAATCTTCACTTTTGTTTGGGTTCCACCCAGATTACAAAAGTGCAACCAACCAACAAACATTTTGCAATTCGATGTCCGTTATAGGCTACGCAACGCTCCGCCAATTAAACTGATGCCAAAACTAACGAAATAAAACATTGCAACAAAATTAAAACCAAACCAAAAACCTATAAAGAGGTGACGAAGTTGAGAATGGTTAGGTCTCTAGGCAAAAAGTAGTAGCAAAGTGTTGGAACCAATTTCTTGTTGACGTGCCACTTTATTACAGATCTGCACGGGTGGAGTTGAGTCTAATGCACAATTTAAAAAAAAGGACTGGTATCATATCAAAAACCAAAACTGGTAAAAGGGGCCGCCAAGTTCCGAATGGTTCGGCTCTTCAAAGGAGTGATATCAACACACTAAAACATTCGCCAACTTAATCGCACCGAATAAAACTTTGACGTGAAATGAACACTTGAATATTGCTACCGAAAGTAGTTTTCATTTAACCTTCGAACTATTAAGTGGTGGGATTAACTTGGTGAATGTTTTGGTGTGTTGATATCACTCCTTTGAAGGGCCGAACCATTCGGAACTTGGCGACCATTTTTACCAGTTTTGGTTTTTGATGTGATATAATTTACGTAGATGTAAACTAAAACGTTTTTGAAGTTACGTAATTAAAACAATGGTTCCATCCATGCTCATTACAAAAGACTATAATTATGTTGTTGCGTGATACCGTAACTGGTCCACACCGGGTGTGTACAGAACTGCTCACAGGATGTTTGCCCCAGCTACATAACCATGAGGGCAAATCTACTCTCTGAAAGTGTAAGACTATGTTTTAATTCGGGAAATGTTTCGACCTATTTGTGAGCATTCAAGATGTATGTGCATTCTGTGCTTGAGAGCTAGCCAGGTTTGGTCACAGTGCCTCTTAAGGAACATTGACCAGATCGAATCAGTCCAGCGAAAATATACAAAGACTGTGACGGGGATACGAAAGTTAAATTATGGACAACGACTTAAATCCCTAAAGTTGGATTCATTGAAATGGCGCAGATTGAAGGTAGGTCTAGTTCTAACCTAAAAAATTCAACATAGTAAGTTACCTCTCGATTTTTCTTTTTTCGCGTTGAGAACTCAGCCAACCACTAGAGGTCATTCTTTTAAATTGATAATTCCTCGGTATGATACTTCAGCAATAGTTGTTGTTGCATGGAGCTCGCTTAGTGAAGAGGCAGTCTCAACCTTATCAGAACATACATTTAGAAAACTATTAAATAAACATTACTTCAAAGCCTTCCTTCAACGGCCAGAATTCTATGAATGATGGCACTTGCCCCTTGCCTTTCACTGGGGATGGTTGTTTGTGGTCCTCGTACCCTTTCCTTGCCCTTTTGCCTTTTATTTTGGCAATGAATTCTTTTATTATTGTTAGTATTAAATATAACGAGTTCGTGGCTGAGAGCATTATCATCATCATCAGCATGTATGTACGTATTTGCCTTAAAGAAGGGTTTGAATTGATTGATTGATTGATTACACCAAGCCTCGGCCCACAGCCACGCGCTCGGATACAGAGGATAAAATTACGACCAGACATGTAACTAACCTAATCTAACCCATCACAACTCACACAACTATCCCAGTGAAAAAGAGTGAAACAAGGAGGACAAAACAGATCATGAGAGAAACCCGGGGGTAGACTGAAACCAACGCCTAATTCTAAACTCGCACACCTGACCTAACCACAAAACTATAGCCACAGTTCTTAATCTAACGATAGGTTTAGGGGAGGAACGAAGAGAGAGAAGGCTGTCCACACTACACACAGGACTGATGTACTTCAGTAGCCCTGAGCGACACTGCTGTACTGCAGCGCACTCTAAAAGAAAATGGCTCGGAGTCTGTAACTGTCTGCACTGTGGACACGCTGGTGAGATGCACCAGCCCATCCTATAACGATGAGCAGACAGAAGTGAATGCCCTGTGCGGAGACGGGAGAGAACCCGTCCTATCGTGAGTGGAAGAACGTCAAGTGGTGAACTAAGTGAACAATTCAGCTGAAGACTGTGCAGAGAGCGACCAGTGGCAGCAGCAGACCATTCGTCGCTCCATTCTTGTAGCAACTGCCGTCGCAACAACGTGCTCCGTGACACAGGATGCGAGACCTGGCAAACCGTAACACAATCAGAGTAAACAGCTCTAGCCAAAACATTAGCTTGTTCGTTCCCAACAGAGCCATCATGTCCCCTCACCCAGCTCATCCCGACGTAGCATATCCAGGATGCAGCATGGATCTTAAGACATCTCATACAGAATGGGATCCGTGGAGTCCAGATGCAGGCTCGCAGTACGCAGAGCCACTAGCACTCTCTGCAAATCAGTGAAAACCATGAACGATGGGAGATCCATGTCAATAGCGACATCCAGAGCCACGGAAATAGCACATAGCTCACACATGGTGCTGGAGGACACCGACAGCAGTTTCCTGTGCAAGAAAACTTTCAGAGCCGGTATGACGACCCCAACTCCCCCTGTGCCTCTATCCCCACAGAAGGATGCGTCACAAAAGATTGCACAATCCGTGACATCCCGCGTAAACACTTCAACTAGTGCCGGAATCCACAACCAGGAGCTGAACACGACAGTGTGCGCTACACCCACCGGCGAAATAAATGACATACGCTGCAACGTTGCAGCAATAGACCCAAGAGGCCACAAGACTTCCAGCACGGATGGACGAAGAGAGCAGTAATCAAGATAATCCTACCCACTCTGTCATCAGAGCCCCTGCTGGCATTACGCATCCCCAGGGAACAGAGAAGCTCTGTTTCTCGCACGTGAAGGGGCGGCTCCCAGGATTCTACCATAGTGCCTGCACTGGGGTGGACACAAGACATCCTGTGACAACACGCAAGCATTCATTTACAGCCGTCTGTAGCATAGAGTCATGACGACGTTCTTGAAACAAAAAAGGAAAATGATAGTCAAAGATAGCACGTACGAAAGTCTTATAAACAGCATGGAGGGAGCCACGCCTCACACCCTTCATCCTCGCAAGCCTCTTGAGCACAGCAGAACGAGAACTAATCTTTTCGCAGAGTGATGAAGCGAGCAGATTCTAATCAAGTCTCTCATAAAGGAGAACACCCAAAATATTTCACAGACAAAACCTGTGTCACAGTAGTGCCCTCAACACAAATGGACATCGGGGCGTGGCACCTGACACGCGACCTGCTGAACACAACCAGCTCCGTCTTTGCAGGGGCCAAGATGAGACCCTGAGCAGTGAGAAGCGCAGAGATACTGGCAACAGCTATTTCAGCACATTGGCAGCAAAGGACTGGGTCACTACCGGCAAACCATAAAGCAACGTAGTCCGCGTAGCAAACAATATTTTCAGATGCCCCTATTTCTACCAGGACATCATTTATAGCAACAGCAAAGAGAAGGGGGCTTAGGCAGCTTCCTTGTGGAAGTCCTCGACTCGAGCTTGCAATAGTCGACGAAAAGCCACCTACCCTGGAGACGTACTGACGAACACCCAGAAGAGCACAGATCGCATTGACCAAACCAGGGCCCACACCCATGTTGGCCAGCTAACAATGTAGCGGCCAGACAACACTAATTTCTGTACGACAATATGATAAAGCCGCTGCTAACAGTGTAGAAGCCTAACAATGATGATGAAGGCGACAAAAGATTAAGACAAAGGGCTTCAAACAATGCCACGAATTAGGAAATAAAAGCTTCAATAAGGCTGGCTATAAGAGCCGAAATGAATAGTTTCAAAGTTGGTTGAGTAACAATCACTGCATGCACGATCGTTGTTGCGGGTTTATCGCGCTGGTATCAAGACGGAGAAAAAGGCAATGAGCTACATTGAGAAGTGCGATTTACTTTCTTAAGACCAAAATCCTGGGACTTTCTGGGAGGGGAGGGGGTTAGGACTTATCACCCAATGGGGAAGTGTGGGGAAGGGAGGGCAGGGGACTGGGGGTACAGGGGGAGTGCAGGGGGTTCGGGGTAACAGGGGGGCCGTCGGGGTCTTTTCATATCATGCTGCCTGGCATATTAATTTGCTGGCGCATGTACAGATGATCTGCGTGGGTATCAAGCTGGAGATACAGACAATCAGCCACAAAACAGCGTCGGTGCCCGGAGGGGGGGAGGAGAACACACAGTGGGGGAGTGCGGGGGGGGTGGATTGCAGGGGGTGCGTGGGAACAGGAGGGCGTTTTCAAGTCACGTTGCCCAGTATAGTATTTCGCTCGCGCATGCTCAGATGATCTGCGCGGGTACAGCTAGCATATATTAATCGTCTACCGCGGCCAACTTTCGCGAATTTTGTTCCTGCGTCTCCTCCCTTAATGTTTGGTGTGCGATGGTGTCTATGAACAGCTACCGTGGTGTAGTTTTGCAGCTTAAGTCAGAATTTCGATTGGTCATTCCATTCCGGAGCTAAGGGGCCCCGAATGAGCAGTTTCATTGTTTTACATTGTTTCAAACATTGTTATTAGGCAACAATGTAAATCACCAAACGCCAGTATTAAAAGCTCAATGAGCAGAACAACAACAATGAAAACGCTAGGATAAAGGGTATTGTCATAATTATTTTCATGGACGTTTTAAAATTGCGACCTTTCAACTTGGAAATACGCAGTTCTTCACAGTCCCCGTAATAAAAATTCGGTGTCACCACGCTATCACTGCAGACAAGAAGGCAAGATGGAAAAAGGGTTTATAGTGGTAAGGGAGATGCGCTGATTGAGTGAGCGAAGCGAACGAAAATCAGCGTTTGTCATCCAGCATGCACAAAACAGGCAGAAAGAAAGCAGAAGCATGGAATAGGCAGAAGCATTGAATAGGCAGAAGCATGGAATTAAAAACATTAGTGACAGGCTGGACAATGCCAAACTGGAAATAAGCAGTTCCTCACAATCCCTGTAATAAAAATCCGGTGTCACCACGATATTCCATATCACCAAGAAGGCAAGAAGGATTTACGATGGTAAGGAAGACGGGCTGATTGAGTAAGCGAAGTGACCTAGAATCAGTGTTTGTTAGCCAGTATACACAAAATATCAGATTAAAGAATGTTGCATACGCACGTCTATTACACGTCCTCTAGTACGTCTATTACGCACGTCCTCTAGTATAATTTAATCTCAAAAATACTTCAGTACATGTAGCGTGTTACAAGCACGCAGAACACTTGACAGTCTAATGAAATCTACAAATATAATTGTCGTCAAAAGGGATTCTTGGATATCAAGTCTTGTTACAGTTCTTTGAAGATGCTATTGTTACATATACCCCAGGGTTTTGAGTGGATTTGTTCACCTATTGAAAGTTCTCATTTTCGATGGAAATGATTTCGATAAAAAAAAAACGTGGCTCAAAAACATCTGCTAAGGTTCCAATTGATGAACCATCATATTATGTCGGAAACATTTCAAATTGCAAGGTAGCAGCAATAATTAAGTTTTTGAAAATACTGCCTATCACCGTGTTTTTAAACAACGTAACGTGAAGTCACTCCATCATTATGCTTCGCTCTTAAAGTTTTTCAACAGATTGTGTAAAAGTTACATATTCACGCCTTAAAAACAAACCTACTTCCTACATATATTTTTACATCAGCAGTAAACTGAATCAAGAATGCTATGAAATGTGAAATACACGGTTTTCGTGTACCAGTAATCAATGAAAATTCATAGCAATTTGAAATCGTACCTTAGTATATTTGACCGACCGGCTACTGCTTGTGCTTACAGTAAAAGCAAATGAAGGATGTTCTCTTCTAATTACGTTCTTTGTTTAAATCCGTGAAGGTATGCGTTTCCATTAGGATAGTGACATATTATTTTCACCTCTATTTTACAGACAGGGCGTGCCTGCTTGCCTAAGTTAAGACGCAACTTAAAGTTGTCAGTTACGCTCCTCATGTGGCTCAGGTAACCGCTCGCGTAAAGTAGCTTCTCGTTTTTCTATTTCGAGGTTATAGTTCCTGGAGTTCCTTAAGGAATGACTACGGAATGCGATACGAAAGTCATTTAAACATTATATGTATTCGTATGTATTCCTTGTTTACTATCCAACCAAAAAAGAACACGGATTTTTAAATTCATAATGGATTGGTTTATTGTATCACATTCAAATTGCCACCCAGTTCAAGCTTCCATAACAGGAAGGCACTACTTCATTTTATTCTACATTTCGCAATGTGGTACACCCTCTAACATTTTTAACAGATAAGAGGAACACCATCGATTTCAAGTGTTCATTTCAAAGACTTTCTAATTTGTCCACACTCTACATGTACTGGGTGTCCTTTCTATCGTGCCTACTTTTAAAACGGTCGTATTTAAATACTTCAAAATAAATCTAGCGTGCGCGTTATCACATTTTGAAGAACAGAGGTTGGGATTTATTAGGACCACAGCTTTTTAAGACCGAAGCTCAGGCATTTGCGGAACAGTCAGAATGACGGAACAATATAAACTGCGTGAACGTGATTGCGAGATTATTTCGCGAGAAAAAGTCACTGACAGAGACACGAAAAAAAAACACTAACCAAGTTTAATTGACGTAATGTCATCCTAGCACCCTCTCGTCGACGAATTCAGAGAATTATTGAGAAATTTGAAAGCAATGGCACTCTGCAAAACAAATCCAGGGGGAGGAAAACGGTGAGGACAGATGAGAATATCAAAACACTTGTGGCATTTGCTGCAATTCCAAAGAAATCCGTGCGTAGGGCTAATCAGAAACTTGAGTCCGGGAATCATTACTTCCACACTATGCTCCGATGCGATTTGGAACTGTTTCTGTACAAGATCCTTATTCTTGATGCTAAAATTCCACGAGATAAGGTTCCTGAAGAAACATTAACACGTGAAATAACTTCACTGTGGAATGCAGTGTACAATGATGCTGGTCGCCTTAAGCATGTTATGCAATTCTATGATCAGTAAATGATTAATGAAGTCGAGCTAATAAATCCCAAACATAGACAAGATTTGCTGTGGTGCGAAGTTTCGTAAATTACACACTGTTTGAAGTTTACAATGTTTTATAAATGGGTACGATAACCTGTATTTTGCTGTCCTTGTCAAATATTGTGCTAGTCTACTCAGGTTAAATCTATATCCACCCAAAACCAAAACTGGTATAATAGTAGCCGCCAAGTTTCCAAGAAGGGTCGGCCTTTCAAAGTAGTGATATCATTCAACCAGAGAAGGACCGCCAAGGTTAATCCTATTAGCCAAGTTAATCGCACCTACTAATAGTTTGAAAGTTAAATGAAAACTAGAAGATTGCGGTAGCAATCTTCAAGTTTTCATTTAACGTCCAAAGTATTATTCCGTGAGATTAACTTGGCTAATAGGATTAACCTTGGCGGCCTTTCCCTGGTTGAATGATATCACTACTTTGAAAGGCCGACCCTTCTTGGAAACTTGGCGGCTGCTCTTATACCAGTTTTGGTTTTGGGTGGATATCACAACTTTCATAGGCCTGTGAATACAAAGAATTCCACTGTTTAATAGTCACCTCTATCTTTTTTTGTCTGGAGTGTCTATAAATTTTCTAATTCATAATTTTTACTATTGCCCAATTCGCCGTTACACTAGCCAAATGGACATGGTTTGGCGTGTTGTATGCCCATGTTTCGCATGCTTAAGTCTATTTAATCCGATTTTTGAGCGCACTGGCTAACAAACGCTGATTTTCGTTTGCTTCGCTCACGCAATCAGCGCATCCCCCTTCACTTGTCTCTCCCGAGGTACACTTTAAACATTCAATCATGAACACACACTACAAACTAACGGAATGGTAAATGTTCATACAGTTCTAATATTCTGGTGGCAGACGAAGATTACTAAAACTAATCAAATCACCAGCTGTTTAAAATTACTCGCCACTTACACTAGACTGCAAGAACAGTAACTTTACATAAAATAAAATGTCCGCGTCACGTTATTGAGAACACTTTTACTCCATAAAGAACACGTTCCCACCTGTGCTGAAGATGTGCATTTTGGTTCCTAATCTTCTTTCCAGCAAAATTGTCCCTTTTATCTTTGTGGGGCGGAGAATTTAGTTTGGATTTGTGTACCGTAAAAAAAACCCAAACCTTTGCAATAAAAGATAAAGATATTCTGTCTCTTAGTGAACCACCTACTTGCAAAAACAGTGCTTTCTGACAATATAAGTACTGAAACGATAAGCGTGCAACACTTAAGCATGTTATAATCTACTGTTGAATGACAATACAAACAAAGGTTACAACCATAATTTTGCGCTTACGAGCCACTTCAGGGCCACGTGCTTCCGGCTGCAACCCCAACTTTATAAAAAGGCACTTCCCCATATGATGCTTTACCTGTCTGCAGAAATTTAGATATGGCAACTTTCCCTAATGAGCTGTTGACGTGTCGTTATACCCTATCAGAATTAACATGGGAGCCTGCGGACTAGTTACTAGTTACTAGTTACTAGTCACTAGTTACTAGTCACCAGTAACACAAATCAACGTTATTGAGGACACTAGTTCTCCATGAAGGACACGTTCCCACATTTTCGTGTTGACGTTTTCTTTTTTACTGGACCCAAGACACCTGATTCAAACTATTTGCAAAGATTTCTACCGCATGGGGAATTTACACTAGTATGCTGAAATCACGCATAGGTTGGTTTCAGTTAAAAGACACAGTCTGCTAGTGAGCCGCCATCTGACAACAATAACACCCTAACTATTACGCTCTGACAATTAAGCTCCAACAACAATAAAACAACTACTTGGCGGCGACACACTAGCGTGTGTCTAGATATATAATACGCTTAGGTTGGGCAAGCAAATTCATCATTATGCACTACAATGAAAGAGGGCGAGCGACCGACAATGTCAAACAAACGGGTGTGGTTTGTAACAACCAGTAACAATCGAAATATTGTTTTAATAATGCTGCCTGTTAGAGCCGACTTGAAGAGTTTCAAAGTTGGCTCAGTAACAATCACTCCATGCACGACCGTTGTTGGGTTTATTGCGCTTGGTATCAGAACGGAGAAAGGTTCAATTGAGCGTCCTCAATTGAAAAAAGACATTTACTTCCATAACAAAACAAATCAGCAGGGGTTAAAATGTAGGGGGAGCAGGGATGGTGATATTCAGACCACACAATAGGGGGGACCGGGTCGGGGATGGGGGAGACAGTGCGGACGGGAAGGGGTTACGGGGGAGGGCATGGGGAGAAATCAGACCTTACAACTGGGTAGGCCGCAAGGGAGTTCGCAGGTGGAGGCAGGGGGCAGTCGGCGCCCTTTTAATTCCATACTGCCCACTGCAGTATTTTGCTCAGGTATGTGGGACCGGCGTAACATACGCCGGGGGTACAGCTAGTATTGTCAAAAGTACATGAAGAATTGTATGACGAATATTACGCATAAATGCATTAATATAATATGCTTGTGTTTAGAAAAGTGAAAAGTGTGCTGGTTCCCCACCACATACCTTTTACACCATTGCTAAGTTAGGTTGAATGAGGAGCATTGTAGCTTATATGCAGCAATAATTTATAAGGGTGGAGAGGAGAATTTGTCACTGGGATCCCTAATGAAACGCCTTATATACATTCGTATCCTCGACGCGCCACTAAGCCTCAACCCCCCCCCCCCCCCACCTTCGTATTAGTTCATTCTTAGTTTACAGAGGGCGCCATGTGTTTTATGTGGGAATTTCTCCTCAGTTTTTAGCCTAAAATTAAACTAAACTAAACGAAACTAGCTTGTATTTCATTATTATTTAGCCTAGCTTAGTTGTGATTTAGTTTACTTTAGATTTGGGCTACAAAATGGGCAAAAATTACCAAATGGAACGCGTGGCGCACTCTGAAAACTCGGACTGAACTATTAGGGACGAATCTAACGTGTTTCACTAGGGACTTTTTAAGAGTTACAAATTCTCCTTCCCAAACTCTATAAATTCTTGTTTGCAGTACTACGTATAAAATATTTAAAAACCAAAATTCCTAATTTAAACACTAATTTATAATTACATGCGATAGAATGTTAATTCAAAAGTTCAAAACTTTTTTTGTAAAGCCTGCACCCAACTTGCAAAATTGGGATGCAGTATTCTAGCTTGAAATGAAAAGTTTGGAAGTTATCACACACATACCTTCCATCTTTCGTAAGATTACATATCGTCACAACAGTACCTGTTGATTCTCAACTACTTCTCGTTATATTACTTCTGATACTTTACAGAATGGTTTACTAAAAGTAAACACTGTTCACTGTAACTTCCTGCATAATGATTACACTGATATCGAAGCCGTGTATAGTTGTAGTGTCAATTACCATCGTCCGGTAAATTCAGGAAAAAAAAACAAGCAAATTATTGTACAATAATGGATGCTTTTCTTACAGACAAAGGATGACTCTTAATTTGAAACTGTCCCGTTTAACACTAAGCTAAAACATACCTAAAACTGAATGTTTTGTCAGGTTAACTTGTAACCAAAACAAGGTTTTAATTATAATATTCATAGGGTTGATTTAAAAAAAATCTTCATCCTACCTAGAAACAAAATGTACTGCGGTCGAAGCTCAAACTCTGTAACGAACTAATTTGTAGCCAATGCAACAGTGGCGTGCACAGTGGCGTGCCCTTTTTAAAAATATATGCCCTATTTCTGCCACGGCCAGGGAAACAGCCTACAGGCCTAAAAAACGCAAAATGAAGGTCAGGAAATAGAGAGAAAAGGATAAAAAAAAACAGTGACAAGCTGAAAAAAAAGGGGGGGGGGGTGAAATGGAGAGTAAAGATTTAAAAAATGAAATAGGTCCCCATAAAACCTCAGCATGCCCTTTTACTTAAAAATAACTGCAATGCTACTGCAATGCAATACTAAAAAACTGCAGTATTGGGGTTTTTAACCAAATGTTTGGTCAAGTATCGTCTTACTCAAAACTCCCTGATCCTGGAACTCATTTTAATTAAGTTGGCCTTAGTCTGTTTTTAAATTACAATTACGGAAATGAATTGTCCTAGAATCAAGTTCGTGCTGCTTTCTACTTTTGCCTGGCTGCTTGTCTTACTGCTGACCAAGCCACTCATGACATTTTCCTTCCTTCTCCCTCCTTTTCCCTTGCACTTCTTCCATTGGTTCTGTCCGAGTTTTCCAATCCAACAAGGGTTTTGCTCAGGTGAAAATGGGATCATGCCCTCTTTAGACGATGCTTTGTCCGATCGTTAAATGTATTTATGAATTTTTTTTATTAGTTTGTCTGACAACGGCTGTGACTGTTTAGCCGAAATGTGTCATTTTACTCTGTTTTTTTCTTTTTTGTCAACCTTTATGGCTTTCTCTGTGCATAACAAGTTTGTGTGCTTTTACTTTTTTCAACACGACAAGCTCCTACCAAAACTGTATTTATTCGCAAGGAAATAGCCTCCTTCAGTGGGAAGCGATGTGAAAACTTGCGTTTTATAGTTAGTTTTTCTGCTTAATGAGATCCAACTAAATCTTCGGTAACACAGTTTGTGCATTAAGTGAATCGTTAATTAGGCAGTAGATCGATATAAACTTAATTCAACAAGGTGGATTGTGTATTGTGAACTCAATGGTCATGCATTGCCTCTTGAAGTAGATTCTGGCTGCGATTCAACCTTGATCACTCTTAGTTGGTATAATAGTTACTTCTTTGGCTATTAAATTAATTCCGAAGGACATCACATTAAGATTGTGGGTTGGGTAAATGGTCAAACAGTTAGGGGTCATTAAATTTTTTAACATCAAATTAAACGGCCAGATGGCGAAACTCAAGGGCTGTAGTGGTACCTGATAATCATCCTGCCCTGGTCGGCAAAAGGGTGGATTTCAAGGTTCAAGATCAGCCTTAATCAGTTATTTAACATCTGAGTTCATGACTCTGAGAGTGTTACTGAATTTGTAGGTTCTGTTACTATCGTTGATAGCTTTGAATGTTTCCTGACCTGTTTACAACCAGACCTAAGCAGATTCAAGGACTTCAAAGCCAGTATCAAGCTTAAGCCAGGAACTAAGTCAAACTTTAGTAAGGGCTGACCTGTACCCTTAGTAGTTAAAGCAAGGTGGAGTCTGAAATCGACGGACAGGTTCGGGAGTGGATTTTGAAGCTGGTTGGTTGTTGCACCTGAGCAACCCTAGTAGTGTTAGTCATCAGGCTCAACGGTGATGTTAGGATTGTTGGCGACTACAGCGTGGCGATCAACCTGGAATTATAAATTGAATGCCACCCCATTTGGTAAACCGTGTCGCAATGACAAACTTTCAGCAGCGACCATAGTGATGCTGTTTTCAATCTATATAACTAAGATCGTAAGATTTGTTTGTTTGTTTGTTTGTGTGCGTGTCGCCTGATCACTCACCGAGATTCCCACTCCTAATTCTCTTGAAGTCGTAGTGAAAATCTCGATATTCTGAATTCTTTTGTTTGTTTGTGTTTCTGTCAAACGGAATTGTCTGTATAAGTAATGATTCGAACTCTCTTTCCAACAAAGAGGCACAGTACTGATGACGTCATGTTTTTTTTTCCAGTTGTAATATTTTCATGCAAACAGGATCTAGACCTCTATGTCTCTTAGCCCTGGACCTCACTAAAACTAACGAAAGCTTGGGCGACTGCTAACGGCAAATGACATGTAGGTGTGTGTGTATGTGTTTGTGTTTGGTGGAAACTGAGGAGAATAACCCCCTGTACACACCCCTCAACCGAGGATCAGGACTAAACCTCGGAGCTCCTCAGTTCAGGATCCAATCAGAAAACAGCATATCGTGTCAAACGATGTTGTCAGAAAAACTCCCGAGCAAAACGGCGATCGCTCCTCAGTTTCCCTCAAAATAACCGGTTCGGTTTACACAGATGTGTATGGTTAGAGGTCCATTGCTCCTCGCTTCAGTAGTAAAAATAGGTGTGGTGGCACCACTGTTGGAACACTTAGCAGCAAATTTGTTGAGACAGTGGCTGCTCGCTTCAGGATGTAAAATGCATAGGTGTGTGAAAACGAATGGTTTAGTGCTTAGAATAAAGTTGTGATGATGTTTGTTCATGAAAGACGAAACATGTATAATGAAGAAAACCTGCTCTATTTTTAATTTTATGGAAACCCCCAATTGCAAACCTCAT
>JAHWFP010022633.1:0-12957 GCA_023313725.1 Lithobius niger
GGTCAGTAATTCAGTTCATCCAATGGTCTGTAGGGTGTTAGAATTAATATACGAATTATACATGCTAGCAAGAATTTACAGGGTTGGGAAAGGAGAATTTGTGAATGAGACCCCTTCTAAAACGTCTTAGATTTATTCACAGCCACCTACAGTAAAGGCCGTATCATCTTTGCCTCCAACAATGCTCCGCAAAACGGCGAATCAAATAACGATGCGGCAAGTTTGTCAAGTGGCGTCATCTGTTGATAGAATTTGGAACCCTCGTCGGTTTGTTTGAAATTTCGCCGCTTGGTGTAGCGATGGCAACACCTAGCAAACTTGCGCTTCCTTCTATGTCAATGGTTGATTTTACTTGCCTAATTTGTCTTGATCTGATCCGGCCTTCACTGTAGGTGGCTGTGATTTATTCCTATTAGTTCTGTCTAAGTTTATAGAGGGCGCCATGAGTTTTATGTGGGAATTTCAACTCAGTTTTCAGCCTAAAATAAATTAAATGATAGCTTGTATTTAATTATTATTTAGTTTAGCTTAGTTTTAATTTAGTTTACTTTAGATTTTGGCTGAAAATGAGCAAAAATTACCAGACGGAACACGTGGGGCCCTCTAAAAACACGGACGGGACTAATAGGACTGAATGTAACAAGTTTCAATAGGGCCTTTTAGAGTAAAAAAATTCTCCTCCCCAACCCTACACATTCTTGGTATTAGTAAGTTAGGTCAGTAATTCAGTTCATCCAATGGTCGGTAGGGGGTTAGACTGAATGTAAGGATTATACATGCTAGGTAGTATGGTTGGTAGTAGTTTGTTAATACTCAACTATGGCGTCATGTGTAATTATGGCTATATTTCAGTGTAATTATTTCTATTTTTTGTTTGTTAAATTTGGGTGAACGATTGTTCACTAAGCTAATGTATTTAAAAAGGCCACATGAGGTGAAATATGCAAAGTATTACTAATGAACCAAAACCGAATGTTAACTATTAAGAGCGTAGAAGGAGCTTTCACTGTAAACTTTTCGACATCAAATTTCGTCAATTTAGAGGCTGGTAAACATTAGACCCTCTCTACCAGGTGGTCAGTTCACTCCTTAAGAGCAGTAAGGTAATAAATACATTGTGTCAAAAAGCTGTAATATATGATAAGCGATGTGAGGGCGTGTTTATACGACTCACCATTGCATTTTCGCATCTGGAATTTAATCATGGTGTTGAAGGAGTCATTTCGTTGACAACATCACATGGGTTAGCTAAATCCAGCATAGTTTGAGTCGCCATGTTGGAATTTTATTATTTCTATTTTTAGCTGCAGAATACAAAGGCGAGTCATTGCGTCAACGTGCCCTAACGATGTAAGCGATGATACGTCTGATCGAAGGGATGATCAAGTGGTAATTAGGTTTGCGAATATATTTGCTTTAGGTTGAAAACTTTTTTTTTCGGTTTAATAACATGAGATCATATTCGCAGCATTATCGTCAAGTACCATAATCTACAAAATTCGTATAAACATTCGCCAAATTTCTAAAGCACCGAAAGTCAAATGCCAAACTTCTCAAGAAAATTGTGTTCTCAACGTTATTTATTAAAGACATTCCAACTACACCGTACACTCACATGTTCCATCCAAACAGGCAAGAAATAAATTTACGGAATGCGATTTACATCGTCATTAAGATGACCACCACTTAATAACGTTTTAATGCTTGCCAGCCTTTAACTGACGAAATTTGATGTCTACATCCTTGCTGTAAAAGCTTGCTAATGTTCCTTCTAAGGTTTGACTTTTTAACCCTTAACTCTTAACATTTAACGTTCCGATATTTTGACTAATCCATTTAACTTGTAGAATTGAAGCTAAACGCTGAAACAAACAATTACAAATTCATAATTACAACGCTACAGTCCCCATATTAATTCCTTGCGTCTACTTCTTCGATGTTTTACTTTGAAGGTAAAATCAGTCATAATTTGAAACTGTGCACATGATTTAAAGACAGCATCCAATGCAGCTTAATATCAAGCCATGGTACATACGACATAATAATTTGTTCAACTTATTCATCTACGTTCTAAGGTTGATGGCAATTGAACGATAACAGGCAACATTTCTAATACGCCAATTATAGACTAGTAGCTACTATAGCACATTCATTGTTACAGCTGTAGCAACTATTCGTCTATACGTTCTAAATTTGCAAAAAATCTGACGCAAGTACGCGTAATATCAAAAAGGATGTCTAATTTCAAGATGGCGTCCATTACCGACTAATAGCAACGATGGCACCAGAGACCTTCTACTATCTACCGGGTCGGTTCACTCAGTTGAATGCATCTCAGCTATCGCATACCTATTTAATAATAATAATAATAATAATAATAATAATAATAATAATAATAGCTTTAATCAAGTACAGGTACACAAGTACATACGAGTACCGGCACGAAGTCCGTATCACACTTGTGTGTGCAAGCAGTTTACAAGATATACATTTTATTTACATAAAACTTTCCACATTTCATAACTTATTTACAAAAAGCACATTTCACATACACTATTTTAGCAATTTAAAATTTTCATTTAGAGTTAATTTAAGTTAATTTAATCGATTTAATATGTTATATGTGTCCTATTCATGTATCATTTGTTACCTAAAGGCTGCTTATTGTGATTGTATTAACCACTTTTTGATTTTACGCTGCATTTCACTGTTGTTTAGTATTTGTCGCAGTTCTTGAGGAATCAAATTGAAGTATAAAGGTACCAGATATTTCGTAGTCCTTTTTCCATATGAATTTCTCCATATTGGTTTTTGTAGCCAGGTATTATTATTTCTCATATTTCTGTTTACCATAGTTTTGTGTTCATCCTTGTAATAGTTCTTTTTTATAATGTTCCATTTTAATGATGTGTCAATTTTCATTATTTCAAATTTTTTATATAACTCATCAGTCTGTTATAATAATAATAATAATAATAATAATAATAATAATAATATTTGTCGCAATTGCAACAGGTTTGGAAAGGACCCTAGGAAAGATCACTGACAGCCGAAATTATAAAAAAGACAATTACATAAAGTGATAGAAGTATGGCCAGGGGAAGGTAAGGGAATAGGTATGGGGACACGAATGCCTTACCACCAAGGTTAGACCTGCCAGGGACTCTAAGGTCCCCGATGGCATCGCCAAATGAGTTGGACAAGGGAGATGTAAAAAAAAAAAAAAGGCCCAAATATAAATAGAATGGCAGATAAAAAAAATGGAGAGGTTAAAAACATCGTTATGTAAATCAAAGTATGGTTATGGTATAATTAAAACAATGCATCCCCAAAATGGGAATTGTCACCAGGGGTGCATAAAATTCGTACTAGACAAAATTTCCCACAAAATTTTCCTACAGATTTTTCAAGTTTCCACAGCCTTTCACCATGTAGGCAAGTCATTTTTTAGTGAATTTCCACAGTTTTCTGAAATTTCCCACGAACCTCGTTCTAGCATATTCTGCACACCTGATTGTCACCACCATAAACTAAATACTTTAGAATTAAAATGCACGTAGGGCGTAGGAAAAAGAATGTTAGCATGAGCCGCAAAGTTTAAGCCCAAGTAAAAAGTGGAATAAGATCTTACGGACTCAGTGGATAGTTTTTCCGGGATTTAAGGTAAAAGAAATGAGTATTAAGTCAATTCAATTTTATTGTTAACTTTAACCTAAAAATATTTAATTACTGCTCCAAATTTTTAATTTGTGCTATTTTTAAATTCCTACGGAAAACTTGGTACGAATTCAAGGTTCGGGTGGGGGGTGGATAAAAGGACGGGCAGGGCCACCCCATGTCAAAATTAAAATTTGCAGCATTTTTTTAAACTCTTTTACTACCATGTCAAACGTTTACTTCCCTTCCAGTTTCAGGCTTCCATTTCTAAAGAATGTGTGAAAATTAAGAAAAATCGTCAGAAGAACGTTGATTTTGGTATTTTGGTTTGACTGATGCAAACCCAGTGAAAACCATTTCGGTCACCTTAAAACCCTTGGGAGAGTGTGAAACATCTGTACCCGTTGCCAAGACAACTTATTTGGAAATGTCGAGATCGCTGATGTTCTCAGGAATTCAAAGCAGGCCTGATATTTTGTACAATGTAGTGAAAAAAAAAAAAAAGAAAATCTCCCACTCCAAAACTTCTGCATCTAATAGCATTGCAGTGTACTTGGAGATAATCGAATGGCACAATAGATCGAAAGCTCCATTTCACAACGTCTAAAGGCATTACTGGGTTTTTAGTAACCCTCGTAAACCACGCCAGAGTGTCTCGTAGCCCGTTCCAGTTGAGAAGCTGCGATTCAGCAGTGCGTGACATAACGATGAAACTTGTTTGTTTTCTTGGTATGGTGAGGGAACTTGGACCATCTGATGTTTCCCATCCATTACCTCTTCGTACACATTTCGGATCAGCTTTAGATCTCGTCAGAAATGTGAAGTGCTGAATCCCGGCATCCCTGGTGGTGGTGGTGGTATCCATTTCTTTATTTCGTCTGCTGATATGCCAGCAGATCCACTGACGAAAAATATATCAGCTGCAAGACTAGCAGAAATGCATGTGCATTTTTCAATGTATTGAGAACCTGTGAATGATTAGTTTAGATCATGATGGTAATCTATTCCTGTAACATTTCTCAGATAGGAGATGTAGATATAGATTTTTTCTATTTTAGATGTTTTATATATTATAGCACAATTCAAGTGTGAATGTTTTTGTGTTACATGTCACCATGTGTACTTGTGTAGTTATATGCTGGAAATGTTAGCATATTATTGAGCATGAAAGTGAAATTGGTCTGTAGTTACTGCTATCCCGTTTACTCCCTTTTTTTTTTGTAAATAGTTATTAATATTTGCATTTTTTATTTGTTAGGCCAAATCTCAGTATTATTGCAGACAAAGATACTTTTACTTTATAAATTAAAGAAATATTACATTAAAAAGCTGTCATTGGCCAGTAGCTTTTTTTTTTTTTTTTATTTTTTTAATTTTTTAAAGTTTTTTCTTCTTGAAGGGGGGGGAAAGCCAAAGGCTCATAAGAAATAATTAAATACAGATGCAAACCTATTTACGTTGCCTTTTGGACTTGTGTGTCAGACTGCCTGAGCTGGGAATCGAACCTAGGAACTTGAAACCAAAGGCCGAGAGTTTGTTTATATGTATATATGCACGTATTAAATGCTGCCTATGGACGTTTCCTTTTAGGCCGTGTCAGTCTGGCTCAGCGGTAGGACCTCAGCCTTTGGTTCCAAAGGTCCTGGGTACGATTCCCCGTTCAGGCAGTCTGACATGTAAGTCCAAAAGGCAACGTAAATAGGTTTGCATCTGTATTTAGTTTTTCTACTTGTTATTCATTAGCTGGTTGAAGAAAACGGATTTTATTGTACCTGTTAGTACAGTTCATCTTCTTTACGTTGGTTGGTGTATTTCTAACGGAATTAGCTTTTTTTTTTTAGTTTTGGTACCAGTAATTGGAAATTTTCGATAAATTTTCACATAACCTTTTTATTAACTGCTCTACAAATGTATTCGTTAAATGTTGATCAATGTTGACTGCTCAATCCTTTAAGTTGGGTGCTCGCTCGAAACGGCTGAGAAGACTTGTAACGACTTGGTCCGTCGTCTGTCCGTCACTAACTTCAGAAGGGTACCAGTTAGAGACAAACGGTTTTACCATTAGAAACAGCGACCAAAATTTAGTTAACGGCAAATTAAAACATTGTTGCTGCCTTACAGCTAACAGGCCTTCTCGATGTACTTAAATTATATAATAACATTTGATTGTCACATTTAAACATTACAGGAAAAAACGCAGCCGTGAAAACAAAAGGATTTCGTGCTTCATTTGAAATAGTCTCAATGCCGTGTTGCATGGATGAATAGGCCTACTCTCGACCAAATGTTCCCGGTTAGTTACTACTTACGACGGCAGGTTAAAAAAATTAGGCCTATACAAGATGAAAATTAGTCCTTATAAATCACGTTGCCACGGCAACGTTAAATCTCCACACCATGTTGCACAAATGAATAAGCGTACTCTCGAAGCCAACTCTCAGTCAGATGTTACTTACGAAATTAAAACGGCAGGTAAAAATTATGCCTAAAAGCTGATAATTACACCAAAAATCTAAAACTAGGCCTAAAAGCTAACAATTTTTTTCCGGCAATTGTGATGGTTATTACTTTTAGATTACATAATACAGAGCACTATTTCAGCGGGTGATAGAAGTGTGCGTCTCAAGATTTTAGTAAGTGGCAGAAGTGTACAGAAGGCCGGTTGCGACTAGGTAGCGGTTGCAGCCACTTGTTTTCTAATTAGTTTATTGATTTCATTCCACAGTTTTTTTTACTATCGTTTGCGTTTGTGTTGAAATAGTGAGTATAATATTCTTGTTTATCTTTTTAATCGCTTTCGCTACCTCTTTTTTTGGCACTGTTGCAGTAATTTTGACATTAGGTGATTTATATGATTCATTTCCTTCACTTTTTATTATTCATCAATTCATTTATTCATCTTATTCATTATTCATCCTTGCCAAAGTTCTATACTGAATGTCGGAGATCTTTTTTCGCTGTTCGTGTCGTCGGCGTGTGGAACTCCCTTCCGGAATATGTTGTGTCGGCGCCATCCGTACCAATCTTTAAACGACGTCTGGCTTTTTGCCCCCTAAATAAGTTTTTAAAACGCACCTACTAACGTTCGTTCGCTGTATCCTTCATATAACTTAACGCCCAGGGCCAGTATAAGAGGCATGCCCTTCTGTGTCCTCGCCTGCACTTGTAGGCAAACTTTTATTATTATTATTATTATTATTATTATTATTTTTATTTTATTTAAAATTGTTGCTAGTTTTTTTTTTAACAATGCGATTATTCTCGTATATTGCATTAGTTACTTCAATTTTGTTGTACACTTCATTATGATCTTTCATTTCTACAAAAAAATCCCCATTAACGTTTTGGAGTTGCCCTTTTTGTGGGAAAGGTCAACTGTCGTTATTCCCGTTTCCCTTTTAATTATGGCTGAACACGAAGTTTCGTAGATTCTGATTTATAAATACCGAAGGCTTTGGTAGTTTAAATTGTTAATGTTTGTTTATAATTCATGGTAATATGTGATGTGGGTATTATATGGTTACGATTTGTTATCGTATATAGTTAACAACTGCTGATGGTAGTGCGATGGCAGAAAATGATCGGACATGCTATATGTCCAAGAAATGTAATTAGAATTTACATAACATGATTTGGGACGATCAATACCAAACTGTCGTACAATCGCCAGATGCATTTAACGGCTGACACGTACGTTTACTCATGCCTCAGTAAGTTACTTTGAATGGTGATTGATGAACAGTAATTCCGAAAGTGATACATACGCGCAACATCACTCCATGTTATAAATCTTAAATACCTTGAGAAACCGATAAGAATCAACAAATTGACATATAGGAAACTTTTATCAGCAACATTGACTTTTACCCACCAAGATCCAAGTCGATTATACTAGTGGTCGTGGTCTCAAGCTCAAAAAACTATTTTCGTTTCCCACCACAACGTTATTTGCCAGTAATACCGAATTGAGAGGCTGGCGTACGGATTTTTCGTCTCGAAATTACCGGAGGGATTCTTTTATTTTCACTAATTTCTTTTTGGAAAAAGTCAACGGACTACAGTTCTGATGGTGCATACTGCATACGACAGCGTGTTTCCGGCTGTTCTAACCGAGGAGAGGCGGCTTTAGAATGGCTCCCCCCCCCCCCCCCCCCCAGTTTTGACTGTGCACGCTTCGAGGGTTTCATTGTTCGTCGTGTATTTCAGCAGGGAGTTGGCGGCAGTTTTGACTGGTAAAGAGTCCCGGGTGCCCCATCATTACTGCTCAAGCACCGTCCCTCCTCCCCATCCGCCCTACGGTACTGATAATAATAGAAGATTCTCCTGATTCTCCCCAGGTCCGTGTTACCCCTCCTAAGTATAGAAGGTTTTCGTCCCAAACAATGCGTGCTCGGACTGTTCGTCCCCGGGAATCAACGCCGCCAGAATGTACTGTACATCGAGCGCACATCTGACAGTACAAACCAGTCGCGTAGGGGAGATGGGGATAAAAGGCCGTGCTATGAGCAGGAATGATAGAGCATCCGAAACCCTCAATTGTCAGAACTGCTGCAAACCCCTGCTGAAATCCACACAGAATGAAACTCGGGGTATGCGCAGTCAAAACTGGGGGGGTCTATGCTTCCTGTGGGAGAAACCATTCTAAATCCTCCCCAGCCAGAACTGCCGGAAACTAACTGTGGTATGTAAGTAGGTATGTGGAATCAGAACTGTAGTCTGTTGACTTTTCAAAACAAAAATTAGTGAAAATAAAAGGCTCCTCCGGCAGATCGGGACGAAAAGTCTGAACACCAGCTTCTCAAGTTGGTGTTACTGGCAAATAACATTGTGTGGGCAAACGAAAATCATATTTGAGAGTTAGCGCACGACCACCAGTATAATCGACTTGAAACTTGGTGGGTAGATGCATCTCGGTTTCCCGTGACGTTCTAGCACATCTCCCGGTCTGTGCAACTCCATAGGTTAGTGGTATTGGAAATGACATCACACGGATCACGGCCCAGTAGTAGGCTTCTTCTTGTACTGTCGACAGTAATGTAGCTAACACATAAAAAATGAAAGTTGCTTCGATCGCTGCAAATATCTGCATGCATGCCAGGGTAAGTGACGCACGTACAGCAACGAAGTTTCAGCCATATATCTTTTCAATACGCAAAGTATACTGCCTCCATCGACAACAATGATTACGTAAGTGCACTCACGACAGGACTTGATCATTTACTCAGATCCAGGCATTACTTATTTTTCAGGTAGGGGTTTTAAGACAGCAGTGGTAGGAGATGACAACTTAAGTCATTACTTAAGCATAGGAAATAAATTCTTTATCCAGGTAACAGATAGTGGTACCAAACTATTACTTAAGAAGCAACGCGACTTAAGACTTTGCTTAAGTACTCCTTAAACGCAGCTGCGGTATGGGCGTCATTGTTGAAAATGGCTATTATCAAAACATTGAGCTACCAGAGAGTAAAAAATAGGCCTCATGGCCTGTAGAGTAGAAGCCTTGCAGACATTTACTAATGTCAGGAAAACCCAAAACTAGAGAAGGAAAAGATCTATAAAATATGGGATCATCTGAAAAATAGATACGAACCCTTAAATATACTAAGGTATCCTGAACAAATTAGAAAAAACTGGAGAAATGCCTGTTGCAGAATATTTTGAAAAAGTGGGTTCCTATAATAACCTCACGGCAGCCTAAAGTACGATGAACTGAACATTTGTTAATAACGCATGAATCCAAACAAATTGCATTTGCTGATCATAAAGGTTTCAGAGGCCATTTACTTTCCTACGCAACAACCGCATCAAAGGAATTCACAGTGCAGTTGGAGATTTCCTGTTACTGCTGCGGAAGGTCCGGTCACAGATCAATAAGCTGTGGAATGCCTGCCACTCCTAAGACCAAAGACGAGAACGCAGCCCTGGACGTTCAAAATGGTGAGGATTTAGAAATAATCCACAACGAAAAGCATCAGTAAGTAAATACAATATATCAAGACACACGCTAGATACATTATCTGGATGTTATTTATCTTGGCGGGCGACACGCTAGTGTGTCGCCCGCCAAGATAAATGATAACATCCAGATAATATGTATATATGAGCATGGCCACCACTAGTCACCTTGTGTCTTTACTGCAAAGGTAGTTTGGCTGTTTTCAGCCATCTGAGGACAAATAACTATGCCAATTGGGAGACTTTGGTCGCCTGACAACATAAAAGTTACTTAAGGACACAGCTTAACGTCTTCTTGTTGAAGAAATGACGTGAATAACGTTGATATTGGTCTAATTACTTACTACTAACGCTTTTTTTTCTTTCACGAAAATAAATTCTTCCATGCGGTAAATAAATCTGGTTCTTAGTTCATTTTACAGGTATTGCTCTGGAGATGTGCCCTTTTCATATGGACCTTTCTAATTGGTCAAGTGGTTCAGGGGTTAAGGAGCTCCAAAGGTCCAAATTTATTGTATTACATTGTTTTAAACATTGTTTTTACGCAACAATGCCAAACTGACAATTAAAGAAATTCATGCGTTTGCAAGGAGATACTGCAATACTAATAAAAATGCTAATCAAATGAAAAAAGGTGACTGCTGTCCTCAAAATCTAACGAAACCAAAAAAAAAAGAAGAAAAAGAAATGGACCAGAAAACTAGATTGGCATTTCAAAATGGATTTCATCAATTTGGACATATCTACCATTTGGACTGATATCTACCCCAAAACAAAACTTAAGGATTCCTGCCAAGCTTTTCAGCGTGTGAAGTCGTGATATCAAACGCCAAGCTCTTTCGCCAAGCTAATCCCACCGACTAATACTTCAAACGTTAAATGAAATAATTGAAAATTGCGCTGTAAGCATTCATTTAACCTTCAAACTATTACTCGGTGGGATTAGCTTGGCGAAAGAGTTTGGCGTTTGATATCACGATTTTACACGGCCGAAAAGCTTGGCGGGAATCCTTAACAAGTTTTGTTTTGGGGTAGATCATGCCTTACATAAACGAAATATGTGGGTGAAAAAGATTTTGTAACTAAAGGTGGATGGTGTCTACAAGATGCATTAAATATGGACTCCGGTTCGGTCTGCCACTGTGTTAGTAAATGAATCGAAAAACCTTCTACGAAATTGTTAAGTGTGCAACCAAGCCAAACTCGGTGTCAACCAATACTCAAGGCACCGTATGGTGTGAATTGAACCATGCAGAGAACTTTATTTTTGCCTGATTTTAAGTTCTCAGGGGGCCAAGCTAGGAAAGGAGGTTTAACAATTATTTTGACAATGACATTCGGAAACGAAGCGGTTGTCTAGTGGTATCGACAGTACGTCGACGTATTCTTCGTAGTTAGCAAATCCAAAAATAAAGCGCTTAATAAATGTAGTTTAAGATGCAACAGCTGCCTCAAACTAAAATGTCAAAAAATGAAAAATATTTTTGTAAGTAACCAAACCTTGCACGAAGTGGCAAAACCACCCCCAAGTAAACGTTGGTTGCACGTTTTTTTTTCAAATAAGCAAAATAATATGCTCAAATACAAATGCATCAACAAGTGATGTTTTGAATAAGAATACTTACACTTGGCATAAATAAACGTTTAATGCATATCTCGATACAGACACTAAAATTGACAGCCAAGATGCAAGCACAGAGGTTCCCAGACCGTCTCAGCATTTGGTATTTTGGGTATTGCAGAGTAAAGACCAATTGTTTGTTAAATTCTTGAAATACAAACTAACAGCCAAGGCTGCTACAAGTTGAAAAACTCCAAAATACCAGTATTACCTGGTTGGTTTTGGTTTCTATTGCCTGTTGAAAATAAACATTACCTTTTTTAATAGCATTCTCCTTCTCAATGCTGTTCAATTCTAGAGAAAAACAAACGGAGATGTCCTTCCGGTTTGCTACCTACTGCGCAGCCTCCATCATATAAAGTCGAAGCGGAGCGGAACAGCTCACCTTTTTGACACCTCTATCGTGCCCAAATGGCGACTAAAGGGGACGAGGGCGGGAGCAAGGTAATGTATATTTTCAACAGGCAATAGAAACCAAAATCAACCAGGTAATACTGGTATTTTGGAGTCTCTAGTTGCCTTGAAAATATCATTACCTTTTTTAATAGCATTCCCATAGAATTCGTCAAAGCGGCAGGCACCATTTGACAGGAGTCCCCTCAGGTAGCCCACCGGTTCCCTTCACAAAATGGCAACGTGTGTTTAAGGGGTTAAAGCATGTGTCGGGCAGCAATTAATGGCCCAATGCGGTATAGACCCTCCGCTTGATGGGACATGTCCCGGAGGTAGTGGGATGTGAAGACAGTAGGGTGTGTCCAGGAGGCAGCTTCCATAATTTCGGAGACAGGAATGTTGCTGTAGTGGGCCCATGAAGCGGAGATTGTTCATGGACTGTGACTCTGATGCCCTCCGTGGTGCAGTTGATGCCAAGCACCTCATAAGCTTGCACGATGACGCTTTTGAGCCAGGTGGCAATCATTCGAGTAGATGTAACTCTGACTTTGTTGTTAAATGGAAGAAAAAGCTGGGATCGTCCTCTGCGAATTGGTTTGGATGCTTTCAGGTAGAAGCGGATGGCTCGCACTGGGTGTAAGGCGCGCTCTTCGTCGTCCCCAAGTATGTTGGAGAGAGAGGGGATGATGAAGGGGGGGGGGGATTGAGGCTTAATGGCGCGTCGACAACTTGGTCATTAGCGCCAACCTCAGTCACAGCGCAGTGGTCCGGGTTGCCACTGCACCACACATTACAGAGATGTTATTCAAACCCCTAATCTAAATCTTGTCATACATCTGTACCTCCTGCAAAAATTGAAAAACACCGGACAGGAGGACAGACCTATCGCCCAACTGACGCGCAATGTCATGCGGAAGATGGAAACGACGACGAACACCATCAAGATGGCAACAATCAACAAGGAAGTGCCGGACCGTAAGTGGCCGTCGACACCAATAACATTCAGGAGGATCAACCCCCCGCAAAACGAAAGAGTGAGTAAGTCGGGTGTGACCAATTCGCAAACGGGCCAACACAACCTCCTCACGGCGACTGCGGCGACACGCCGAGTGCCACTCCTCGACGGTCCCTTTAATGGCCCGTAATTTGTTACCGTCCTGTCTGTCCCACAAGGTCTGCCAAAAAGCGTGTAACCTCAGACGCAGAGTTGGAAAGGCATCTGAGGGAACAAGGCTGAGATCCCTACCGAGAGGGCCAGAAAGGGCCCCTTTCGCAGCAGAATCAGCTTGTTCATTCCCTGCTATCCCAACATGGCCCGGGATCCAGCA
>JAHWFP010022635.1:0-14116 GCA_023313725.1 Lithobius niger
TTTTTTTTTTTTCGCTCGCTGCATTGTGGAGTCGTCACTTGTGTGCTCCACAATGGCAGCCATCAATTTCATGTCAATATGTTAACCCTACCAAGATACCCCTTTAACTACTAATAGGCTCTTCTATAATTATATATTGTATTAAGTTGCATCACATGACTTCCTGTTATAATTGTATTTAAAGAGAAGTAAACAGGAAGTACGCTGTCTTATCAGCTGTAGCCTACACTCTGGTAGTCCGTGTGTTTATTACCATTGGTGCCCACGCTGGGCTAAGGTGTGTCCCCGCCTAGGACATCACACCTGGTATAGGTTATTACCCGCTTTCCGAGTAATGAGATTAACAATGTCGAGGCCCCGCAGGGGTGGAGCCATTGATGAGCTCAGTACGAGGAAAGCCGGTAATAACCTATTTATCACCCAGTCGTGTAACAATTGAAAAGCGCATTCACCGTCATTGTTATTGCAACATCCGTTCGCTGAAGGGGAAAATCGGCGTTAGGATTGTTTTTGTGCAAACATTCTTGCACGCACAGTCGCATTGTCAGGCTTTCTGAGCAAAAGAACGTCAGCACGATTCGTTCTTTGTTGTGCATGTGCTGGCCCTTTGTCGATCTCAGTACTCTAGGCCTGGGATGTAAATATCAGTCCTCCGGGTCTGAGATCGTCTAAACTGGGTGATAATATAGGCTACTTACGAAAATATTTGTGGCGTCATACTTTTTTGTGTTTGCGTGCCAAAATGTCAGGATTTGCCTGGAGCATCTAAACATTTAAGTTAACAGGCCACTTATGATGGTAATTGTGGATTTACGTTTAGTATTTACGTTTACATGAGGACAGTTTTACGTAACCTGCTCACAATGCTACATCACTGGTTGAGTTTTCTCTCCAGCTGGGAGCGTGTAGTGCACTTTACAACCTCCTCAAGGGATGGTAGCCACTGAGTGTATCCTTCGATGGTGTAGGCCACCATCACTGATTTACCTAGCAAAATTGTCCGTCTCTCCTGCTAGTGCCATGGCTAAGGCTAGGTGCGCATCAAAAGCTAAAGCTTCAGGTGGGCAAGCCAAGCAAGAATCGTATGCCATTGTTATAGCACATTCTGAGGATGTGGAAAAGGTTGAACTGCTTGTCCAGAGATGCATGCCGTAGATCTGTGACATATAAAAGCAGTGAACTCAGTGGCCACAACATTCCGGCTGCACCCATGAAACCTCCTACGAATGGTGTTTGCCCTATTACAGGACGGTAATTCTTTGCTGATCGAGGATATCATTGTCACCTCTTAGGTCAAATAAATAGACATAATTCGCTGGAAATAGAATTTATGTCTATTTATTTCTCTTTTGTTGAGACTTGTGAGTGTATGATTTGTCTTACCTCTCCATTGTATGGCCGAGTGAATTTCGGCAGAATGGAGCCCTGGTCACGGTTGTGACCTTAATAACGGTTCAGAGTTATCTTTATGTGGCCATAGTGATTAAGGCGCTATGCAAGTGATCTGGGGGCGAACTGGGTAGCCAGTTCGAATCCGGGTCGTGCCACTCCGACGAAACGTAAGTGCATAAAGGTGGCTTACTGAACTACGTTATTTCTAGTGTATGATTTTCGCTATTGGCTAATTTCCAATATTCCTTAACCTCTTAGGTCAGGCAAAATTACTGTGCCTAGGTATTTCACTTGCTGAACATATTCTAAAGGATTTCCATTTAAAGCAACTGTAGGGGCCCCCAGATTTCTTACATCTGGTTCAGACTGCCATGACAAACGAGCGACAAAAACAAGGAACAGTAGCGACCAACAACACTAACAATTAACCCGTTACATCGGCACGACCTACCAACGATGGACCAATCAACGCTGCTAAATGAGTAAAGCTAGAATGCTTATTTTTCAAACGTAGGCTATGTGGCTTTGGGCCTCAAAGACCCATCATACTGAGATTCTATATTTTATTTTAGAAATTATACCACCACTGAATATAGCATAATTTTTTATGCTCTTTTCATTAAAAAAATGTATCATAATATTCGGTCGGTGGGTAACGTTAGTCCGCTTACAAAAAATATGAAGTCTTGCAATATCTACGGTCAACAACGAACAACTGCCTGAGGGTGTGGTTGTAATAGTGGCGGTCAGTTGAAACCTGTCGGTCGGAGAAGTAGCAGGGGTGTGATGCCACCGCATGCAGGGAACAAAAAGCTGACAGATTTGGTTGGGTTGAATGTAAGCTCTAGGAACGTTCCTACGTTGACACAACAGTCTAGCAGAAGTTGTAAGCCATGAGCTGAGGGGCAGAAAAGAGCCAGGTCATCGGCGTAGCACATGTGGTTGATCTTAAGTCCACCGAAGAGAATTATATCATTGATGGTCTGAGGTTTTGTGAGTAGTTAGTCAAAGTAGACGTCAAAAAATAATAAAGATAGTAGTCCTCCCTGACGAACACTATTCGAAACTCCAAACTCTCTTTATTCTTAGAGTGGCTGCGAGACTTGCTAGACTAGGGAAAAACCCACTATATGCTGCTTTCCTTGATCAAACGTGGGTTCCCCAGGTGTTGTGTGGGTACTGTGTGGCGACGGCTACGATCGCAGCAGATGCTTGTGAGGATGAGCCCCGTTCTACAAGCATCTGCTGCGGTAGTAGCCACTGCCACAGAGTACCCACACATCACCTGGGGAACCCACGTTTGATCAAGAAAAGCAGCGTATAATGGGTTTTTCACTAGTCTACCAAGCTTCACAGCCTCTCTAAAAATAAAGATCGGTTGTTCGACACCATACTTTGGTATGAAGGCAAACTGGCTTTCGTCTGTGTGCATGAAGTTGCTTAAGGAAGACGCTACCACTCGCTCAACAATTTTGGGGAAGGATTTTGTTGTGGGTAGCTGCGGGTATACAGATAACAATGACATGTGATTATTATCTGTATACCACAGATAAACCGCATGAGAAAAATGTAACCTCCGAAAACCACATCTAGTGTAGTAGAAAATGCGGAGCTACTTTCTGTTTCCTGTTAATTCACAATGTAAATATGAAAACGTGTAGCTTGTCTCGCTTCTTTTAACTATACGAATGCAGGCTTTCTTGCGAAGACTCGTGACAGCCAAACAGCTATTCACGAACTATTTTTAAAAAGATGTACAAACATAGATAAAGAATTACCAATTGTCACGTAGGCAAATACACCAAAGTTATAAACAAAGTGTAGCGTGTGTGGGTTACTATGAGTAACCCGCAATTACTAGTCTCTGTCCAGAGAGGTAATAATGTATAATACCTTATACTAGGTGGTGCCTTAAGCGCCATAATTTGACGTTTTTGAACATAATTGTGCTGTGCACGTGACCACGTGATCTAATATAATAAAAGAGGTTGCTACCATTGCTGGAGGCTGCATTTTCCCCTAATCTTAGCCCTGTATGGGTGTCCTTTCTGTAGCTCATAATGCACATACAGCGATAGGACTTACACCTTTGGTTTCAAAGGTCATGGGTTCAATTCCCCGCTCAGGCAATCTAGCATTTAAGTCCAAACAGCAACATAAATAAGTTTGCATCCGTATTTATTTAAGGTCACGACCAACGGTAGTCAGCCATGCATGGCAGTCATGTTGTCAAAGAGAAGAAAAAAGGGAAGAAGCAAAAAGGGCAGAGAGCAAAAACGAGGCGAGGGCTTTACAGTATGGAAAATACAATCAGGTTGAGTAGAACAACAATCGTGTACATAGGTATGAGATACGACCCCTAAGGAATGCATTGTTATCGAGCGCTGAAGGCGGTAACATAGGCAAAGATGCATGGCATTTTTTCAAGCAACCTTTCCATGTTTCTCCTCTTCTCTCCTCGATGCGTGTAAGCTGCTTTGTGCCAGGTGATTATCTGGTAGTTTTGGGTTTGAGGTGTGTTTGTGGTATGGTGTATTTATGATGCGGATATGTGGCCTCTGGCCGATTTCTCGCTTAAATAAAATCAAATCAATTAGGAAAGAGTGGCAAAGCCAAGAAAAAGTACAAATACGTTTTGGAAACAACGCAAGTATTTGGAGTCAATGTAAGGGGATGACGCAAATGTTAAAGTGGGAAAGGCATGGCAAAATATTTTGCCCACGCCGCTCCGGATCCACACGTAGTTGGAGGCAAATCAGGGATAAAGGAACAGTTAATCCTTAAGTTCAACAGTTAGTCTGAAATAGTTTTACGTTAATATGTTTACCTGTACCAAAAGTAAAATCAAAGTAGGGAAACATTAGTATGATGTTACAAAAGCCAGAAAAAAATGGATGTTCAGTGTATTACTACTTGTTGGAATAATAACTTGTGATTGTCATGGTGAAAGTAACATGCCATTTTAGTAAACCATCAAATTCAGTGGCTAACCCCTGAAGTCTGCCTGACCTCCTTAAATGTTTAGCTACGGCTTCAGCTTGTAGCCATTCCGTAGCCATTGACTGTTGTCGTTGGCCATTATGGGTTGAGTGAGTACGTTTACAAATATGGACCATCGGCTCCAACGTATGGCTAATCGTAGAAAGACAACTATTAGAGGAGTGGTTATGTCAGGCCCTTAGGCTATCCTCGTCCCCTTTATTTGTGCTGAGTAGGGGCGAGGCAAAAGCGCTAGAAGGGGCTGCTACAGAGGTAAGTCCCCACTATCGTCCTCCGAGAAACTGTGGCAAAATGTGTTGGGTGCGAAGGTGCAGCTGCAGGGGAGCCCACGGGGAAGCACGGTAACTGGGGGCCCACACACAAATAAAAAAAACTAAAACAAGAAAGGATGAAAGAGAAAAGGGAAGATGGAGAGAATATATCCGTGATAAATAATTAATTTTATAACTTTATTACAGGTTTACATCTCAGTTATTATTGCTTTTATCAAGAATTTATCAAACCCCTATAAATTCTTGCTTTTATCCACAGGTTGTCCCTTCCTTTCCTGTGTTTCTCCACCTATCAACGTATAAAAATAGCAATGCAGGCGTGTGCATGGTTTGCGATCTTTTCTTACTATTCTCGTGCTAGTGTCAACTGCAGAACGGTCGTTTTCCGTAACTTAGAATTATTAAGTCTTAAGCCGAACCCACAGTTGACCCCAACTTTCAAAACCGTCAGAAAAAAAGAGAAATTCCCATAACCGTCTTTCCATACCCGTCCACATGGACCCAAACATCGCGGCTAGGACCTGAACTTTAAATTATTTTTCTCTTGCTAAAACATTTTCTGCGTTGTCGATGGTTCTTTCTCCCCTCCTTCCACATGCTCTCCTTTTATCTTGCTATTGTTTATCTCCCCTCCCTTTCACGTGCTATTCTTTTATTTCGCTATTGTTTATCTGTGCTTATATCCTCGTTATCACCCAGTTTAGGCCATCTCAGTACTATACAACACTGCTTGTAACAATGCAAAAAGCTTGATACCTTATCTCAGGCCTGGAGTACTGGAATTTACATTCCAGGCCTAGAGTACTGAGATGGACAAGAGGCCAGCACGCGCACAACAAAGAACGAAGCGTGCTGACCTTCTTTTGCTCAGAAAGCCTGACAATGCGACTGTGCGTGCAAGAATGTTTGCACAAAAACAATCCTAACGCCGATTTTCCCCTTCAGCGAACGATGTTGCAATAACAATGACGGTGAATGCGCTTTTCAATTGTTAGGCGGCTGGGTGATAAATAGGTTATCACCCGCTTTCCTCGTACTGAGCTCAGCAATGGCTAGGCCCCTGCGGTGCCTCGACATTGTTAATCTGAGTACTCGGAAAGCGGGTAATAACCTCAGTTTAGACGATCTCAGTACTATACAACAATGCTTGTAACAATGCAACAAGCTTGATACCTTCACCCCAGGCCTGGAGTACTGGGATTTATATACCAGGCCTAGAGTACCGAGTTCGACAAAGGGCCAGCACGCACACAACAAAGAACGAATCGTGCTAACGTTCCTTTGCTCAGAAAGCTTGACAATTCTACTGTGAGTGCAACAATGTTTGCACAAAAAATGAATCCTAATGTCGATTTTCCCCTTCAGCGAACAAGGACGATGTTGCAATAACAATGACAGTGAATGAGCTTTTCAATTGTTACGCGACTCGGTGATAAATAGGTTATTACTCGCTTTCCTCATACTGAGCTCAACAATGGCTTGGCCCCTGCGCAGCTGCGGGGCATCGATATTGTTAATCTCAGTACTCGGAAAGCGGGTAATAACGTACACAAACATTTCTGTAAAGCACAGGCTCGTACACTGACCGTGTCCATACTTGAAACACAGGTTCGGCGTCTGAAATTCCACTTTCGACCAAGACACGGAAGCCCAGGCCGTACCCAGTGTGGGCGGTTCAAGCTCGGGCCCGGGATTTTTTCCAAGTGTGGATGGGTCTTAACTTACGAAGCAGTGTAGCACAAAACCAGAAAATCGTCTCACAAGGAATCTTTACTTGACTAAATAGTTGACATTTTTGAGAGACTGGCGTCGGTGGCAGAGCGTGCTGACCGATCCACGGACTTGCAAGATGGACCGGGTTGACCCGCACCCCTCAAACCTCCGAAACTGCTTCCTCAGTCCGATCTCGGACGAGGCCGTATTGGATTCTCGAGGAAAGAACCACACGCCGTGTGTTCCAACGACGTTTCACGTCGCCTTAACTAACACATCTGTCCCTCATCATCCAGGTGGAAGGGTAGTGGAAAATCGGAAATAAAGAGGTGAAATCACTGGTTAGAAGATTTATTCTCTTACAACTGTCCTCGGCATCGACGTTCGGGAGAACTCTGGCCCTCTCTCCGTCCAAAAGTCGCAGCATAGTACATGATTACCTGAATCTCTACGTTTTCCATGCGTGGTATGCCCTTTTAAGATTAGTAAATTCTCGTTACTCACTATACAAGGGTGAAGTATCGAAGTAGGTGACGATCATAGGCTGGATACAGCATGAGTCGAGGGCGTTAGAAGGCAGGAGTCGGTCGATTCCCTCAGGCCTAACAAAATGGCCGTTCGCCCCCCATTTTGTATTGTGGAGGTGAACAAATCAGGTGTCACTTCATCAAGAGATGTTGAAAGAAAAAAAAAAGTTTTAACACGCAAAGTTGCGGTTTTGTACTGGCAACTCACAATTCCTGCGGTGATTTTTCCGACACAAAAAGGGAAAAGAAACTAAGACGTATAAGCGCCTAGAGAGAACTTAATTATCTGGAAAGCGTGCACTTTCACTGGTTTTTTGTAGTTAAACGTGCTTAGTTTGGTAACAGCAAAAGAAATAGTACAATATTCCTCTCAATTTTCACAGAAAAGAAAGCAAGGCGGTAGTGTATCATAATGCCTCTTGAGATTTTAGTTTAGGGCTCCTGTACTGGCTACCGTACTTAAAATAAAGATTTTTTTCAACTTTCTGTATTGATATTATCAGGAGCCTATAGAAAACAACTAGGAGCGTGTCTCGGTAACTTCCACTACAGTGTTAAGTCAGGAGCGGCTACTGTGGTGTACAAATTTGTTACCAGAGGTCGCCACCTGCACGAGATGATGAGAGGTGTGTGTCACGTTCTCAAGGTACGTTCGGTTGGTTGGTTGGTTGGTTTCGGTTGGTTGGTTGGTTTTATTCCACGAGCCTCGGCCCTCAGCCATGCGCTCGGACATAAAAATCTACAACAAAACAACTAATTTTCGGTCCTTTGTTTTTAAACAATAAGTGTTTAACATGAAAACAATACCAACGTAATAATAAAAAAAACTAAACAAACACACAATCAGTTGTTCTTAAGTTGCTCTAACCAACAATAAAATAAAGCGTTGCTTTCGTAGCATACGTCTGCTTCGCGTGCTAGTTTCAGTTTCGATTTTAGACAACTTGGCGCAGGCACAGTATTGTTGCTCCTTCTGGCGTTAGAATTTCGTACTAAATTAAGCGCTTCTAACATTGACCTACCACACACGCTCCTAGTTGGTTTCTATAGGCTCCTGATTAACACCATAAGCGAGTGAGGACAATTGCATCAGCAGCAACATCGTTGCACATAGTTGCAGCTACGCTATCCCTTAAAGCTTTCTCTCTGCCTTATTTCTTTCCCTCCCTCCTGACTGCATGGGTAAGGCCCATTAAATCACTCGTGCTTAATGCTAAGAAGCCTAATGAGATGGGGTAAGGGGAAGTATGGTGGTGGAAGGACAGGGACTTCACATTTAGGAGATGTAGTGAGGGGGAAGTAGAGGGTGAAGGAGAAAGGGACTTGACACACCACTTACCAAATGCATTTACTAAAAACATTTCGTTTTTGTGTGGTGGCATCGAGTGGTGGGGAGTAAAGAGGAGCCTGCTATAATTTCTTGAAGTGGGGCCCACATCGACTAAGTTACGCCACTACCAAGGAACCATAGGACGGATTATTTTGATTAGGCACCGGGCACTACTACACCTTTATTACCATCTCTTCACTGCCACTACTACTATCATTAGTAGCGATGAGACAATCATAGCTACTAAAACTTATAGCACTCTCAATAACCAGTTGGGCAATACTCAAGGCTGTATGCCTAAAATAGTGCCACCCATTTATGTGTTCAACAAACTTAATGCATTGTTTGCGTGAACCTCTAATTGTCCAGTGTCGGGGTTGAAGGACTTATACGCCTTCGAATTTCATCATACCCAATGTATATTCATGGGGTACTAACCACCTGTACTTTGTGAGTCCGATGATAGGTGCAGGTCTACATTTATTGGTGTATGGTATCGTACCATTCCTGGCCTGAATAAGGGACGTCTCATCGGGTAAGGTACTGGTGCTAGAATTAGGGAAGGCCGGCATCCTCTAGAAGTGAACGGGCAGTGGTCTTAATGGTTAAGTTCCCGCGTTCTGAAATAGTTTTGCTTTCAGGAACGTGGCAACACTATACTACATCAGTGCGCCCTTCCTGCACATCAATGTTAAGTGCCATTGTTGCGCAGGAAGTCATTAGGTCTATTAGCCTTGTACATCATAGCTTCATCTTTAGACTAGGAGGAATAAAACTCTATTAGTTTCTGCTTGCCTATTCTTGATTTCTGCGAAGTGAGTGTCTACCACTGCACCCTTGTCGCGCAAGATATGGACAAAGAAGCACCCAGTACCAGTGTTTATCGGGATAAATCATAGTTTCACGCCCAAAGGGTGGGAACAACAATGACAAAGCATTCGTCAACGGACCATAAAAACATTCTACTAGTGGTCTTGTAACTATAACAGGGTGACTATTACGGTGCATTTTGGTTTTGAAACGTATGTCACAGGGTTTCATATTCGCCCACTAATTGTTGGCCCTTTCACGGCACCTGGGCTTGTCACATGTTTGATCCTATCATGGGAGATGCGCCCATCCTCCTGTCTATCATGTTAGCGTCTAAGACCCCCACAGGCTTCTTACCCTTGGAACACGACATCACACGAAGGGGACTCAACCAAGGGGTACCCGTGGTTGTTAACATCAGTCATACAGGTTAAAACCAGCTTAAGGCTTAGCACTTGTGCTTTACGCATCGACACAGGGCAACCATGGCATGGCTCAATGGTCATATTATACGGGTGATATGAGTTAAGGTACCTTTAGAATGAGGGGGATTACAATCTTCTGGACATGACCCACCCGCTAGTCTAGGTACTGTATACAGATACAAGTCTGTTTGAGTTCCTATGTAGACTGTCTCCATGGTCCCTTGCAATTGGGGTGTTGAGGTACAAATGTATGTCATTGGATGTTAGGTTTTGTAGGCTCAGAGAATCATTTGAAGTTATGTCCACTTCGAAGGGGATTACTTATCCCTCGACTCATGTAGGGAGGCGATATTTGATAAGGATACACATCTATTTGTCACCTCAGATATACATGTATTTGGGGGTAACAGATCAATGGCCAAATCGGTTTGTAAAGGATACAAAGTAGTCTAGGTGACAACAAAATTGGTTCATTTGGAGCGGGGTATCCAAATACAATATTGGTGTTACCTTGTATATAGGCATTGTCAATTTCCCGTGTGGATCATAGGTTTAGTTTATGCTCAGGTTACTATTAAATAGATAATTATTCCTATTCTTGCTTTCACCAAACATCACTAGTTTATGTGGTTTACAGAGTTGCCATAAATAAACTCCCTGAGGACGTAAGTTTGAATTTAAGCCATCGTTCAGTTGTCTAGATCCCAACATCAAGTTTTTACTTGCTGTTGGTATCTCTACCATGTTACGCAGTACTACTGGCTGTCGTAAGTTTGTACTATTCCGGTCAAAGCCAGTTACTTTTATATTTTCCACCAACATGCCTATTAGGGTGGGTTGAAAAAACCTAAATTGCTCTGATCGAAATGCCCTAGTGCGGAAAAGTTGTGACTGACCACCACTAAGAATTGTGTGAAATCTTTTCCGAATCAGTTAATATCTTTGGCTCTGACCAGAGGAATAAAGTTTTGAAAATTCACTAAAAACATGAAATTTTCGAGTATCTATTGAAAATACCTGAATTGCACTGATCGAAATGCCTTAGTGCGGAAAAGTTGTAACTGACCACCACTAAGAATTTTGTGAAATCTCGTCCGAATCGGTTAATATCTTTGGCTCTGACCAGCGCCTCAAAATCTTGAAATTTTACCGAAAAACGTGAAATTTCCAAGTTTCATCGAAAATACCAGTATTGTTCGCCAATGGTTGGATCGAAAATAAAAATGCCCTAGAGTGTAAAAGGTTTTAATAATCATAAACAACAAATATGTAAAGTTTTCAGCCAATCAGTAAATTTATTTGGCTCTGACCAAAGCCCGAAATTTGGTAATTTCACAAAAAAAAAAGCAAATCTTGTGTGATTATTTATTTGCGTATTGCTTAATAATTGTTTATGCATTAGAACTCTCTTACACCAATGTCATAACATTTAGACGTCGAAGTTGGAATTTTTATCAAAGTTTGGAATGATTTTTCTTGACAGTAGGGTGGATCGTGTGTATCCATCCCTGTTGTCATGCCCACATACGTGAGCGGATGGCATGGTCACTAGTTTCACTGACCGTTCAACAGCTTGGGTTTGGCATGGAAATAGGGAGAAATCCCAGTAGTTGGATTTTTCGTGCATATTCATCAGTTCATCTCAGCTCACCAGGCTCAGAATTGGCGGTGGTGTAACCTCACACTGAAACCAGTTGATTAACTCTATATATTTCTTGGCTTCAAAGTTAAGCTGTTGTACAACAAAGCAGCGAACATTGCCATCAGATACACTTTCAGTCTACCTTGCCTTGATTATTCTCCGAACCACAAGCTGCCTAACGTTGGCGTCATCATCTGTAAGCATGGCCAGGAGCAAATTTTCTGGGCAAGCAAAGAACGCATTTCTGGCAATGACTGGATTAATAACTTCTAGAAGGTTGGCTGGCAAGAATCTCGATCTCATTACGAGTTCACATAAGTGCTTAGCACCATCGTTGATGGCGTATTTAGTTTTGATAGCAAACCATAAAGGAGTGTAAACCTTCATGACGTAATCTGCTGGAAACCTGGGAAAGGATTTGCAGTTGTTATGTATAGCCTCAATATTCTGCTGGCAGTTGTCAACCGACGTCAATGTGACAGCGACCTCGGATTACGTTTGCTGAGGTAAGTTGAGCAGGGGCCTGATTGAATTGCATTTGATATATCCAACAAATACCTCTGGTCTGTGCTCAAGTGTGACTCTGTTATAGAAGGTAGATCCGCGACCACAGATTTATATTTGACTACAGGCAACTCTTCTCATCTCGTAAGTTGTTTACCTATGGAACCGGCATATGATTTGGGACCACTTGTTGGGCCATCTATGTGCTGGAATAGGTGTCTGAGCGGCAGCTCATTTAAATGGAGGAGGCAAATAACCTATTGCAATGGCCTGCCAATTTTTAGCTCCAGACGGCGAATTATACCAGATTTATGCCCGGTATTCACTGCTGTACCATCGCAACCAATTACTTGAAGTTTGCTGAAGTCATTAACCTTCGAGACCACGTACTCGTAAATGCTGTCGGATATATCAAGCGCTGTGCTAGAAATTGGAGTCAGATGTCCAATATACTGTGATGGTGGCTCCTTCACTAGAGAGATGTATCATTAATGGTTTTCCGATAAAATTTGGCCCCATCTTTTATTTGGGTTATTTTCTTGTCCTTACTTATTTGGGTTATTTTCTTGTCCATCAAAATATAAACCTCTCAAGGCGGTATCAAGCAGAGTATTTTTTTTTTGAAGATGATTATAGCATTTTTACAGCACGTAAACACTGCTGAGAAACTGTTGGAATAGGCGTTCTGTGAAACAAGCTTTTTATTTTTTCAGCTACAGAGTGTGCAATACTAGAAAAACTTGGTTCTTGTTGCCAGTCTCCAGCATACGTTTACGTCTTTCACTGAAACAAGACTTTAATACATCTTCTCTTCATTTGTCAGAACTGACTTTCACAAAGATCTTTGGGGTTCCAAAAATGGGACAAACAAAAGTTTGTTTTAGAGGAGGCTTCGAACTTGAGAACTTTGGCTTTTTCATTCAATCGTCACTCAGTGATACTTACTGACGTAGCAGGCTGTCAAAGGCTGACTGAAAGAAAACTGGGGAATGTAAAGGCTGGCTGAGAGATTAATGGGGAGTCGGAAGGCTGGCTGAGAGGGAACGTTAGAAGGGAATCAGCAGTGATGCGAATGGGAAGGAATGGAATAAAAAAACGTAGTTAGTTATTATTTCAAAATATTTCAAGTTTTTTTGTGTTAAATTACGAAACTTCGGGCCTTTGGTCACAGCCGAATAAATTAACTGATTGGCAGGAAACTTCACATATTTGTTGTTAATGATTATTAAAACCTTTTCCGCACTAGGGCATTTTGATTTTGATCCAATCATTGACGAATAATTTGCATATTTTCAACATTATGCAATCATACAGATTTTGCTTTTTTTTTTACATAAAATTACAAAAACTTCTGGCCTTTTGTCAGAGCCAAATAAATTTACTGATTTGCTGAAAACTTTACATATTTGTTGTTTATGGTTATTAAAACCTTTTCCACTCTAGGGCATTTTTATTTTCGATTCATCCATTGGCAAACAATGCTGGTATTTTTGATGGAACTTGGAAATTTCACGTTTTTCTGTAAAATTTCAAGATTTTGAGGCGCTGGTCAGAGCCAAAGATATTAACCGATTCGGACGAGATTTCACACGTTTCTTAGTGGTGGTCAACTACTACTTTTCCGCACTAGGGCATTTCGATCAGTGCAATTCGGGTATTTTCAATAGAAACTTGAAAATTTCATGTTTTTAGTGAATTTTCAAAACTTTAAGCCTCTGGCCAGAGCCAAAGATATTAACTGATTCGGAAAAGATTTCACACAATTCTTAGTGGTGGTCAGTCACAACTTTTCTGCACTAGGGCATTTCGATCAGGACAATTTAGGTTTTTTCAACCCACCCTAATGCCTATAGCACTGGCCCCATCTGAGGCCAGGACTATTTCTACTCGTGGGCATTTTGATCGATCGATGGGCTTATAACATTTACATATTAAATGCATGGTGAAGGTAGAGAAACACTGATGTAAAGATGGTAGATTTCCAGAGTGGCAACACGTTTTTATGAGTCTAAGTGATGCTAAATTGGGAAGGAAAACGTGAGGCAGCATTAAATCACTAGAGATGCAGCGTTAACATGAGTTAGCGTGAGAGAGAAACATAGAGAAAAACTTTTTAAAGTTTTAATACGAGCGTCTACAGCATTATTTTAGGTTTTAATAATTTTTAAGAGTGTGTTTAATGAAGTTGTATTTTTATTATTAGTAGTGAAGAAATATGAATTTAGGTCACATGTTTTTTTTAATGCAACAACTTAACATGAACTACATACGCAATGACATCAACGGGGGAAAAACCCGTGAAGCGAGAACTTGCTTTTTCGCCGCAATTTAAAGTTTTAATACGAGCGTCTACAGCATTATTTTAGGTTTTAATAATTTTTAAGAGTGTGTTTAATGAAGTTGTATTTTAATTATTAGTAGTGAAGAAATATGAATTTAGGTCACATGTTTTTTTTATGCAACAACTTAACATGAACTACAGACGCAATGACATCAACGGG
>JAHWFP010022636.1:0-11908 GCA_023313725.1 Lithobius niger
AAATTACGTGCCTCGCTTGCGCTGTTGCGCTCGTTGCGGCTAATTACTTAACATCAGGAATCCGCATATAAAAACGTGTCCGAGCAACCGAAACCTGGCCGGCCAGAAAACGTGATCCGCATGACGTCCGCGATCCGATAGACGCCTAGGATCGAAATGGTCCGTGTAAAAAAAAAAATTATTATTATTGCTGGCGCACTGCAACTCTATGGGGCACCGTTTGAAACATAATTAAGAAAACATTAAAACAGAATTTTGCGCTGTTACTTTTTTTATTAACACATCTAATTAGAAATATTTTTTTTTCTTTTATGTAATAAGAAAACTATGTTAAACTATGAAATTCCGTAGAAATAAAAATACATTTTGTTTAATATGTGACACACGGCGCCTCATACAAGTAGGCCCTATGTTTAAAACAGAGATTTCATTTCTCTTCGATTACGAGATCGAACAAATAGGCGATTGAACTGATCCATTGAGAAATGTGACATGTAAGCTGCAAAACTATACGTAAGTCTATTGGAAAATATTTCTTTTAACAGTATGCACCTAAGATAATTGCAGAAAATAGTCAATTTTGTTTTTTTTATTTGTTTAACGTTTTTTTAATTCCCTTATCTTTCATCGTGAATTTGTTGATACACGAGAATAGGTTTTGCTCAATTGGATGTTGCGCTATTAACGCCTTGTCTGTGTCATACATAATTTTTGGAAGGACTCTTTATAGAGACCTTAACATTATTCGAAAAATTGAATTTTCCCTTGGGGATGGAATGGTTCCGTAACGCCAGTCCGGGTTAAAAGCTTTTTAGCTCCGTCCGAAACTGACTGCGTTCATCGTATGTAACTTCGCGTGTGCCGTCGACTGGTCTAGATTACTTGTGCGTTGTTTGTATGTTATTATAAAACGATCGAAAGGGGTGATATCATACAAAAACCCCGTCTGGGTAAAGGGACCCATCAGGTTTTTGCCATAGAAAGTAGTGATATCAGAGCCAAAATGGCTGTCACCAAGTTTGTGGTCCGAACCGTGATCACTCAAACTTAACTGAGAACACCGAGGTGTCAGTACCTATAGGTGTCAGTTACCGTTGAGTAATCAGGGTTGGGATGGAAAACTTGGTGCAGCCATTTTGGCTCTGATATCAGTCCTTTCTGTGGCAAAAACCTGATGGGTCCCTTTACCCATACGGGGTTTTTGTATGATATCACCCCTTTTGATCGTTTTATAATAACATACAAACAACGCACAAGTAATCTAGACCAGTCGACGGCACACGCGAAGTTACATACGATGAACGCAGTCATGTTAGGACGGAGCTAAAAAGCACTTCCCTTTGGGTCGTTTTATGGTTTTGCTTTAGTGTAAGTATTGATTGTGAGCTCCTTATGAAAATATAATTGTAAATCGTTTTTTGAACAGCCTGATGAAAATCGTAACTTTGGTACAGTTAGTGGTCGCTGATTAATTATATCCACCCAAAACCAAAACTGGTAGAAAAACCCGCCAAGTTTCCAAAAAGGATCGGCCTTTGAAGGTAGTGATATCATTCAACCATGGAAAGGCCACCAAGGTCAATCCTATTAGCCAAGTTAATCGCACCGACTAATAGTTCAAAAGTTAAATGAAAACTTGAAGATTGCTACTCGCTGTAGCAATTTTCAAGTTTTCATTTTACGTCCAAATTATTATTGGGTGTGATTAACTTGACTAATAGGATTGACCTTGGCGGCCTTTCCTTGATGGAATGATATCATTACCTTCAAAGGCTGATCGTTTTTGGAAACTTGGCGAGTTTTTCTACCAGTTTTGGTTTTGGGTAGATTACCAATTAACACAAATGGACTTAAACTGATTATAAATGAAAGGATGATACATGCCTTTCTGAGAAGGGCCAATAATTTGAAGTTGAAGTTCATTATGAATACGAACAAGTAGGTACAAAATACAAATTTAACGCTCCCTTTACAATTATTTTTCTCGCATTCGGTGATGTATGGCTTAATAAAAAAAAGTTTTGAAAAAACAACGAATAAAAATTTTTTCAAGGATTTTTACACCCTATCTCCTTGTTCTAGGGGGAGGGGCACTTGCCCCTGCATTCCCCTCCCCCCACCACCATCCCCGTTATTTGCGTCACTGTGGTCAACGTAAAACTTTAAAATTACTGTACTATATTTGAACTTCCGTTATCAAATCTTAGCCATAAAAACCATTAGCCCGTACCTTCTGTTCTTCTACTTGCTAGTTAAATTGAATAATTTTTTTTTTAAATATGATTTATAACGACGTATTAGTATATGATTTATCTTATCTAAATGGGCGTGACTGCTTGCGGTATAATTCTACTTGATTTATTAATAAATTGATCCATAAATAAAATTGCGAAATAGGGCGTGCACTCAAATAACTGTAACACATTGGGAGCTGACTTCAGTTGCTGCAATGGCGTAATTTTTATACGAATTTCTGCTGAAGCAAGTTGATGACTGTATAAACAAAATGGCTCATTTTGAGTTTGCCAAGGGGTTTTGAAGCACAAGAAACACAGAACTTCGGTTGTGGCTTGTCTTTGATACACTTTTCACTACAAAAACTCTTAGTCTTTATTAAAGAAATCCTTAATTTACAACAATAAAAAATTGAGACTTTATTTTTTTTTAATTCATTATTTACGAGAACAAATTTGATTCTTTATTTAAAAAACCACATTCGCAACAAAAAACTTGCTTCCTTATTTGTAAAAAAAAAGTAAAATTCGCCATACAAAAAATATGCTTCCATTTATTTAAAAAAAAAACATAATTCTCAACAAAAACTGAGTTTTTATTAAAGAGAAAAATATACAACAAAAAACTTGAGTCTCGATTTAAAACACCAGAATTCGCATAAGTTACATTGTTGCACTTTGCTCACTTCCTTATTTCGACAATAGTTGAAAGATAATGCGATTCTCAAATATATTCCAGGACTGTTGTGTGGTTTAGCTGTAGGTTAGTTTTTGTCCTCTGTACTGCCGTACCGGCGGAGAAGAATATTGCAACGACTTTATCCGTCCGTCGCTTTTTTCATCTTCGCAATGGTACCACATATTGACGACCACAGTTTACAACGTTCGATTCAGTGTCAAAAGTTAGTTAAATAACATGGCAAATTAAAACATCGTTGCCTCCTTATAGCTAATAGACTTCTTCGACCTAACTAAATTAAATAATAACATTTGATCGTCGAATTGAAATCCTTAGGATAACACCCAGCCTTATAAACAAATGGATTTTTGCTTCGTTAACATAATCTCGTCGTATTGTTGCATGCATGAATATTCTTACCGTAGAACAAGTTCTCCATAGGCCTATCTGCCACTTACGAAATTAAAACGCAGTTAAAAAAATTAGGCCTAAAGTCACGTTACCACGGCAACGTCAGGTTGCTACGAGTCGCTGCTGGCTTCATCAACAGCGTCTCTCCTATCACTTTCCTATTACCACTGATCTATATAGCTACGTTGCGCGTTACGTGTTGCAAAAATGAATCGACTTACTATACAATCCAAATCTCCGTCATCTACTACTTACGAAATTAAAATTGCAAGTAAAAATTCGGCCTAAACGCTGACAATTACACCTAAAATGTAAAATAAGCAAAAAAAAGCTAACACATTTTTAATCAGCAATTCTGATGGTTACTGATTTAGATCTAGACACACGCCAGTGTGTCGCCGCCAAGTAACAGTAGATCATCTCATTGTAGACAACCGATTGTTAAACAATTAATTGTTAATGATAAAAAGGCGGCCTCTCAAGCAGTCATGTTTGTGCTAACCTAAGCAACTAAAAGCATATTTTGGCATGTTGAGGATAAATCCCAATGCGACAGAAATGTTTCAAATTGTGGAAAATGTAAGGGGAAGGATCAGAGATTAAGAAAAAACTACAATTTAAAGGATGAGTGTCCACCAATCATAGAGAAAAAGATGCGTCGATAACGTTGTTTTTATGTTAGCTAGCTCGCCAGCTAGTAAGATTTTTCCCATGTTAAATCCCAAAGGCTTTTTGCTCATGGCTAGCGCAAAATTGAGAAGGCCTACGTAGCTGAATTTTGGCACACGGATGCATGGTGATCTGAGCATGGTCCTTTTGTTGGTTTGGGGGTTGTAGGGGGTCAGGACAAATGCGCGGGAGGGTTTAGAAATTCGCCACCAGCGAATAAAAGCCTGCACGAAATAAAAACTGAACTGTAACGAAGGACTAAATAAATAAACATTAACGTTGCCGTGGATTGTGTAAGAATAAATGGATACACGTTAGATGATGGGTACGCAACAATACGAGTATCCACGAGCTAACGGGTTTTTTGTTAATAACCCACAAATAAATTGCTTCGCGTTCGTCTGTTTTATTAACAACGACCTTTGGAGGTTTCTGTATGACTAAATGTCAATGAAATCTTGAAAAGTTAAAGGGAAGGTGCAGGGATAAACAAAACAAGTGAAGGGGATGCGCTGATTGAGTGAGCTAAGCGAACGAAATCAGCGATTGTTAGCCAGTGTGTGCCAAAATGGGATTGAAGCAACTTAAGCAAGTGAAGAATGGTCATACAATAAACTAAGCCGTGGCAATTTGGCTAATCTAATGGCTAATTGGCAATAGTAAATTTGAAAATTAGAAATGTGAAAATTATAGAAATAAAATTCCTCTAGAAAAAAGGTACAGATGAAGATAACACGGTGTAACCTTGTGTACGTTCACAGTCCTATGAAAGTTGTGATATCCACCCAAAACCAAAACTGGTAGAAAAACCCGCCAAGTTTCCCAAAACGATCAGCCTTTGAAAGTAGTGATATCATTCAACCAAGGAAAGTCCGCCAAGGTCAATCCTATTAGCCAAGTTAATCGCACCCAATAATACTTTGGACATTAATTGAAAATGTGAAGATTGCTACAGCGAGTAGCAATCTTCAAGTTTTCATTTAATTTCGAACTATTAGTCGGTGCGATTAACTTGGCTAATAGGATTGACCTTGGTGGCCTTTCCTTGGTTGAATGATATCACTACCTTCAAAGGCCGATCGTTTTGGGAAATTTGGCGGGTTTTTCTACCATTGGTTTTGGGTGGATGTTAATGACTAGCTAGTAACTAGTAACGCTGGCCCCATGTTAAATCCCATAGACTCGTTGCTCATGGCAAGTGAACAATTGGGAAGGCGTACAGAGTTTAAAGTTCACACGCGAATGCATGGTGATCTGAATATTGTCCTTTTGTTGGTTTGGGGCTTGCAGGTGCCAAGATAAATGCGTGGGAGGGCTTTGGAATTAGGAAACACGAAATTTTAATTCCGTTTCTTTTCAATGTTGCAACCAAAAATTTCAAGCAACAATGGCATAGACAATCAACCTTGGTCCTAAGATTTATTGTAAAAGCCTGGACGAACTAAAAGATGAACTGTAACGAAGGACAAAACAATCAGTCATTTACGTTGTTGTAGAGTGCGTGAGAAGAGGTGCACGTTAGATGATGATTACGCAACAATTGTACTCCATGCGCTTTGCGATCTGATGTGTTAGAAACAGTGAACTTCAGTGATTTCTACATGACAAAATGTGAAAAAAGAAAGATTATTCGCAATTTGGCTGACGTAACGACTAATTATTTATAGACATAAAATTCCTCAAGAAAAAATATAGAGATGAAGACAAGACAGTGAGACCTTTTGTAAACGAAAAAAAAATTCTCAATTTTGCTGATTAATGGCTAATTATTTATAGACATAAAATTCCTCAAAAAAAAGGTAGAGCGAAATATAAGACGGTGCGCTGACTTTTTGTATGTTCACAGTCCTAAGGTGCATGTGTCTATCAACTGCTAGCTGCTGCAAGCATATCTTATCATGTCGAGAAAAATCCTAATGCAGCCGAAATCTTGAAAATGTAAGAGGAAGGTGCAAGTATAAACAAAACAACTAAAGGGCATGCGTTGTTTGAGTGAGCGAAGCGAATGAAATCAGCTATTGTTAGCCAGTGTCTGCAAAAATGGGAATGAAAAAACTTAAGCATGTGAGGAATGGTCGTACAATAATCTAATGCATGTCAATTTGGCTAACCTAATGGCTAATTGGCAATAGTAAATTTGAAAATTATAAATGTGAAAATTTATAGAAATAAAATTCCTCTAGAAAAAAGGTACAGATGAAGATAACACGGTGTAACTTTTTGTAAGTTCACGTTCAAAGGTTAATCCTATTAGCCAACTTAATCGCACCGAATAATACTTTGGACGTTAAATGAAAACTTGAAGATTGCTACCGCGATTGGCAATCTTCTAGTTTTCATTTAACTTTCGAACTATTAGTCGGTGCGATTAACTTGGTTAATAGGATTCCTTGGCGGCCTTTCCCTGGTTGGTTGAATGATATCACTACCTTCAAAGGCCGTTCCTTTTGGGAAACTTGGCGGCTTTTCACACCAGTGTCGGTTTTGGGTGGATTATATAATAGAGATAGCTGTTGCAATGCGCGATAGAGGTGTGCGCATCACCATTGGTAGTGGCGGGACTGTACAGAAGACCGGTTGTGACTAGATTGTCGCTGTAGCTGCTTGTTTAAGTTGCTTTTAAGTTAGAAGACAGTGTATGGCGTTGGGGCTGTTTACTCCTTCATAATAAACTTGAACTTGTTTCTAGAGTGACACATTGTTGCAACTACGCTCCTAGGAAACACGGCAAAACAAAACAAGACTGGCGCCTAGTTTCCTCGACACATTTCAAGGGCGTGCGAGGTTAGAATTAAATAAGAGCCTCGAGAAATGTTTTCTCGAGAAAAGTTTCCCCAAACGGCCTTCTCGTTTCCCCATTTTTGGAAGACATGAAAGCTTTAGATTTTTTTTTTCAGGGAGGGAGGGAGGGGCAAGTATAATAATTTACGGGAGAATTCCCACCCATGCCTTCCTGTAGTACTGCAATTGAGCACAATATTTTACTATTAACAAATTATTTTCTACGCATACGTTGACCAATATTACAAACTCCGTGTCCTTTGGGCGTAAGGGAATCTGATACGAGCGTACACGTTTGGTGCGGGACGGGTAGTTCACCGGGCATATTATCACTGTTTCGGCCATGATAGAACACAGTTGAATGACAAAATCTGATTAATTATAAATAATTATAAATAATTATAAAGAAGGAGCAAAACAGTTCACGACGGTATCTGACGAGTAGGCTTTCACAATAAGGCATCACTAGGAAAGCTTTAATTTTTGAAACCTAAAATAAGGATTTGGAGCTTGCTATCCAGAAAATGGAGCGAGTTTGTGTGCCAATGCGAGTCTTGTACAAAATGTATTGTTTAGTCGAAATTTAAAGATTTACGAGTGATGTCCATTGTGGCAGCAGTTGCATAATAACGCGGTAGGTAGGGGTGGGAGGCAGGACGGTTAGGCCCCCCCCCCCCCCCTTCCCAACCCTCCCAGAAACGAACCGAAAAGGCTTAAAAAATGTCTTGGTCAAAAAATTTTATTATTCACTACTTTCTTCAAAAACTTTTTCTTATGGAGCCGTACATTACGCAAAGTACGAAAATAATCGTACAATAATCATAAAAGGGTCTTACGTTTTGCAGCAGAGTGCACAAAGAGGAGGGGGGATGCAAAAAATGTTCCCCCCTTGACCAGAAAATAAAATCTTTATTTAAGCCGCCGTGCGGGAGCTAGCTTGTCAAGGAGCATCATGTACTCGTCACCGTAAATGTTTTTATTTTGAGGAATTCTATTACAGTTTAGCAAATCAAAGGAGTGGTATAGTGAACGATTTTTCTCATCACTGTTGGGAGTAAAGCCTTAGTTTGTTGCACTCTAGGCTACTGGGTGAAATGAGGTGTTTTATTTGTTTGAGTATATCCTGCTTGCTACCACGGTGGAAGGTAGAGGAGCTAAGTAGAGGAGCTAATATTTAATATATCTAGCAGGGCATGGTTTTATCCAGGCAGCTCGACTATACCCCAGGGCATTTTCGTTGTATGCATGTGCAACTTGCCGAGCAAGCTTAAAACAGATGCCGACTATGAGCAAATAACCGCGGCGTTTGACTCGTAAGCAGGCCTTGCTCGTATCAGTCGCACATATACCAGCAGGAGAAATGTTGAAGTCGAGAAGTCTTGTTTTCGTATTTTAATATCACGCGTAATATTTTTCTTTGGCAAATATCTTATAATTTTTCTTCGGCTGGTATATTTGAAATCATTTGAATCATACCGCATTTGCCTTTTTAGAATTTCGTTCTCATGGTAATTGTTAGAAACGATTCAAATTCGGAACATGTAGACACGCAGAGCCCTCCTTAGGCCGATTTAGGCATGTGTGCTTGCCGCGGTTAGACAGATGGAGGGGGAGGTGAAGATGTCTTGAGGAAGGGGAGGTGCAGGTGCGGAGGGTGAAGGAGTACGAGCATCGGGGGGTGAGGCTGTGTGTTGATGGAAGAGAAGGTGAGGTGTAAAACGGGAAGGGTCACGGGCATGATAAAGAAAGTTGCTCTTTGGGGATATAATAGGTATGAGATTGCTCGGGTGCTCTGGAAGGGGATGGCTGTCCCGGGTGTGATGTTTGCTAGAGGAGTGTTGGTGTATATGGTAGGGAGTGTTGGCGGCAGATGGAGCGCTTCCAAGGGGAATTGGGGAGGTGGGAGTTGGGAGCTAATCAGTTTACTGCTGGAGAGGTGGTGACCGGAGAAATGGGCTGGTCTGGTTTGGAGTCGAGGGAGGCGGTGGTGAAGATTGAGTTTGATAGGAGGGTTAGGGATATAGAGGAGGGTGCCATAGTACGTACTGTGTATGAGTATGTGACGAGATGGTGCAGTATACTAAGTGGGTGGAGGCGACGAGGAGGCTGGCGGGGAAGTTTGTTCGGGTAGGAGGGGGAGAATTGGGGGTAGAAGGGGCTGCAGGAAGGGGATTAAAGATGTTGAGGTGGAGAAATGGACTCGTGCTACGGGAAAAAAGTCGACGACGACAAGGTATCGTGAGGAGAAAAGGAGGATGGGGTGGGAGAAATGGTATCTGGGGGATTGGGGGAGTGTCCTGTTCTTTATGGCTAGGGCGGGCTCACTGGATACCAAGGATTTGATGTGGAGGGCTGGTGGGGAAGATGAGGATACGACTTGTGGGATATGCGGGGAGGTGGAAGAGACGTTGGAGAATGTGTTGATTGAGTGCCGGGTAGTGTCGAGGTCGAGATGAATGGGGGGGGGGGGGGGGGGGGCCGGAAGTTGGCTCCCCGGGGGGGGGGGGGGGGGGGGGGGGGGGATGAGGGTGCTCTTGGGATGGTGGAATAGGAGAGGTAAGGATTAGGGGGAGTGGGTTGAGGTTGTTTTGGTTAGTATGCACTGGAGGGGAGGGCATTGCGGCTTTGGCCGTACTCTGTTACAAAAGGGAAGCCCGTAACATCATCATCATCATCGGTACATATACCACACGCCATGGCTGTTTGCTGTGACGTGCATATCACGTGACTGGGCTAGTCCAATCAGACGGCCAAACAGCCGTTTTTCTCGTTCGTCATTGGCTAACTTAAGGTGACGTCACGGCAAACAGCCATTGCGCATGGTTTAGGTGTAAACCAGAGGAAGCCAACGACACGGATGCGCTGGAGATGACTTCTCGATGTGAAGAACTAATTTTATGAGAGAGCCTACAGTAAGCTAGTATATTGTAGCATTGCGAATTAAATATATATAAACACAATGAATGTTTAGTTCTTTTTGTTATTATTTATTTTGAATTGGGATACACTCCATTAATACAGCCTTCCAGCTTTTGTGGATAATACGGCTAAAAAACAAAGTTTTCTCACTTACCCTGTACCCAGACTAAAACTAACTCATACTCATTTATTTGAAACTACACCCCTCACGCTACGCGCTCGTAATATGATTGCACAGTGCTTAGCATTCGTTAGTTTTAATGTCAAGTTACAGTGTCCGTGTGAAAACAACAGCCGTATTATCAACGAAGGCTCCATGGCTTTTACTACTGACTGTGGCCTACATTTTAGAAATTAGGCCTATAATTCACATTGGTGAATGTATACTAACCGATCTTTAGTTACCTAGGATATATAGGCCAAGACTATAGGCCAGACTATACGCCAAGTACGGGAAGTAATTTTTTCTTGGCTCAAGGAGGTGATTAGAAAAAACATAATTGAGCCCGCGTGCACTATAGGCACGAATGAATTAAAGGTGCCTAATTACTGAAGACAGGTTGCAGCATCCGGCGCTTTGTACTTAGGATTTAGTTCTCTGTAGCACTTGAATTCAACAAGCGAAGGAATGTGCAAATAAATTAATTTTTGCACAACAAACTAGCCATGTGCCACCTTAATTACGATATCACTGTCACTAGATGGCAGCCATCTAGCGGTTCAAAATCTCCGTTTCAAAACGGTCGATATAAAGAAGAGAGTGCCCGGGATGTCGTTAGGGTTCACTTTACCGCTTGTTGCCTGGTGCACGTGGGCGCACCAACTTTACTCTCAATAATTAAGGAGGCGCGTGGCTTGTTTGTTGTGGAAACCAAAATTTGTTGGTGTGTTCCTTCGCCTACCTCTTGTCGACTGTTGCCTGTCGCTGCAGTTTGTCATATAATGACAATCTTCCTTTAACCAGTAATCTCCCTAACGTGTTTATTTATGCAGGTGTTTGTATGCTCCAGTGCTAAACTCATCTACCTATCCAAACCGTGGTAACATGATACAGAATATAATTTTTGTAGCCATCCTTTTTATATAGTTAAAAAAATAAATTTGCATTGGCGTAAGTGCCGAAACAAGGAGGAACACATTAAGTTATAAAAAAAAAATTTCAAACAAACGCCTTCATCAAAATCAGTCGCGCGCAGGCACGGTTATGGGGATACGTGGGATAAAAACAGACACGTTACGAAGTTTCTCTCGAAATGGCCACTTAAAACAAACCAGCTGACAAAATAAAGAGATAAAAGCGAACGAAGGATGAACTTTCTCGGTTTTTGTAGAGTATTATGGAAGAAAAAGAAGGAGAACCAGAAGAAGGAGAGATGAAAACTAGAAAAACATTTCACATCTGAAAAATAAATCATCTTTTCACCTTTATTTACAGTCAGTAACCAGTTTGAACCTTTGTGACATAAAGGAAGGAACTAGGGCAATTACCGATGAATTATCAATGGCCACTTCACAGCAGCAATCAAAATATAAAATCAAACAGCTTACACACCAAATCTCGGGAAAACAGAAGGAGAATGAAAGCAGAAGAAGAAGAAAAAAGAGAAAGAAGGAAGAAGGAGGAATAAGAAAAAGAAGAAGAGAGAAGAAGAAGGGAGAAGAAAAAAAAGAAGTAGGAGAAGAACAAGAAGGAAGGCAGAAGAGGACGTTAGAAGAAGTGAAGAAACTCAGAAACAAAGAAAAGGAAGAAGAAGCGGAAGTAGCAGAAGATGAGGACCAATATGAAGAAGAGGAAGAAGATGAAGTAGAATACTAGGGAAAAGTAGAAATTAGGGAGAGGAAGAAGATGAAGCAGAAGACTAGGGAGAAGTAGAAGAGTAGGAAGAAGAAAAATGAACAACAAAAAGATGAGGAAGAAGATGAGAATAATAAAATGAAAAAAAAGAAGACGAAAAAGAAGCTTAAGAAGAGAAACCTAACGCGCCAAAACTTTTTACAAACGCTACACCCCCATAAAAAGAGCATAATAATGCATTGGCGCCAAATCCCCATTTTCTGCGATGATGAGGCGGTTGTGGTGCGTCCTTGGCTTTTATATGGTATCACCATAATTTGAAAACATAAAAATGGGGCGGAAACACATCTTTAATAAGGTAATGTCAAACACGTGGTTCGGAACTCGAATTGTCGGAAAGAGATCCATGTAACGTCGACC
>JAHWFP010022637.1:0-10148 GCA_023313725.1 Lithobius niger
CTTAACACACCATTAAAGGTACAAGAAAACAATGATAAAAAGATAATAGTAATAATAAAGTCACATCTGACATGAAGGTAAACAGATTGAAGTTGCATTTCAAAGGCTTCTCAAGAAAGAATTCTGCAGTGCTTTCTTCAACATTGTGAAAATGCAACACTTAAAAAAAAAATCAGCACAACTTCTCTCCAGAATGAAATCGGTTGTGTACCCCAAGCACTTCATGCCGTGTAAAAGCAGCCTTACAGAAGTCTCGTCAAAACGGCATTTCGCCAGGATGAATATAATAATGCAACATAAAATGTTCTCTTCGTGAAAATGCAGGGTTGCAGTAGTCGCATTAGAACAGCATCTCTGCACAAATAGTACAACAGTAGCTCCACAAGAGCACTACACAATGCATTTAAACGGCTTCTCCCCAGTATGAATTCGGCTGTGTCGCTTCACTTTGTGAAAATGAAGCACAACACAATTTGCATTTAAAGCTTATCTCCAGAATGAATTAGGCTGTGTTGATAAAACAGGAATCGCTGCCGAAAGAATTAGACAGTGTCTCAAAAGGGGCTACTTCAGAAAATGCAGCACTTGCACAATTCGCCGAAAAAAACTTCATTGTTGAAAAGATGCATCACAACACAACTCAACTCGCATTAAATCGATTTCACTCCATAATGAATTCGACAGTCTCATCAAAGGACCACTTACGGAAAATGCAGTACTACGCATTCACATAAAAAACGGCTTCTCTCCAGAATGAATTCGGCAGTGCTTCAAAAAATTCCCCCAATGAAAAAGCAGCACAATACAACTCGCATTCAACCAACTTCTCTCCAGAATCAAAACAGCATCTCTCCAGAAAGAACGATAACGCAGCATCAAGCCAATACATCATTGCGTGAATGCAGCAAAACAGCAGTCGCCAAAAATGGCATCAAAACACTACGGATTTGAATGTGCCGCTTCTCTCCAGACTGAATAAAAACAGTGGCACATAAAACGGCAAAGACGTTAACACAAACAGGAAGAAGAGTTCAAGTTGGAACAGCCTGGCGCATGACAACATTGGCTTGTACCCCTTGTGTAATTCGTTGAGCAAATCGGTTCCTCTCCTGGTCTCGCACCACTTTCCAAATTCCACCAGGGCATCATGAATTTGGGAGCCAAACTCAGTGCACCAGCCATTGGTGCCACCAAAAATACTCCCGGTAAGGCCAATTATGATCCGATCTGAGTTGTTGCCACAACCTAACCTTATTCCAGATGGTGATCAACGGAAAAGTAAGTTGGCCAACTTCAAAACAAGCGTCATGATTACTTGCAAACTTAGACCATCCGAGAGCCCTCTTAATGCTGAGATGACATGCGCAAGCAGTTTCATCCCAGAGTGCCCTGGAGTTTTTGGAGCAGAACTCAAGTCCGTAAGGATAAAGAGCACAACATTTCGTGACAGGCCACAGGTCAGATTCCGTCATAATATTTCTAAACATCATGTGAATAGCATTGCTCTGTCTAGCCAAGTTTAGACGAAGCTTTCTAAGCTGGTCATCCCAGGTGAGATTGTGAGTGAACACGATGCCGAGGTACACAATCCGCTCAACCCACTGAATGGTATTCCCGGAAATTTATAGTAGCTAAGTTACTACACAGGAGTCGACTCTTGCAGAAACAGATGCACTTTGTCTTACTCAGGTTGCATGAGAGGTCAACCCGACTAAGGCAATCGACGAGAGAATCAACAACCTTTTGTAAGCCACCGCGGCTAAGGCTCCAGCAGATAATATCGTCAGCATAACCCATGTGTCAATCTTATATAAGATCTTACAAGTTCCTGTAGCTTCTTATAAGTTCTTATGGATTCCTACAAGATTGATTAAGATTTTGCAGGGTTAGTAAGATCCTGTGTAGGATCTTAAGGCTTCCTTTACCTATTTAGAATCCTGCTAGGATCTTACCCTATTTCAAGTAAGATCTTGCAAGACGTACACGACACTCGCAGGAATAGTAAGATCTTGCAGGTCAGTAAGATCCAGGACAGGATCTTGAGGATTCTTAGTTTAGGATCCTATCAGAATTTTAACACATTACAAACTAATATATGTTTGCTAGAAGCATGTGAAATGTGATTTACTTAGAAATACAGTAAGACACATGATTTTTAAACAGAAATATCGGTTCAGCATGACGTTGTTGTACTTCAATTTTTTTATTTCTAAAGTCAGTAAAAATATTGCAGGTTTTACGTAAGAGCGTTGCTCATGTCAATAAAATCACTAATTTTTTCTTTGACATTTAAACTTTCAGCAAAATCAGCAAAAGCTTTTAGATAATAGTTGAAGCTTAACGGGCAAGAGTATTAAAATTTACACCGGCAATTTTTAACCAAAGTTTATTCATAGTATTTTCATTTACAGAGTTCAAAATAATGGTGTAAATTATTTTTTACGCTGGCTGTGGCTGCCGAGATAATAGCTTTATGTGATGTAGACTCAATCAGTAAAATACTCCCAAATCCCTAGATTCACAATTCTGAGAATAGTATAAACGTTTTTCCCATCAATAGAGGAACTTATAGGCCACGCCCCAAGCAGAAGTTAAAAAAAAATCAGTTTCATAACGTGTACCAAAATTACGTGAGCAAGAACAGATGAGTAATCAGAGTGGTCAGCAACCACCAAGTGGACATCGGATCAAAATCATGCAATCAACTAATGTAATGGGTCTTTAGGAAAAAGTCGTCTGATGATGTCAAAAGTTGAAGAACGCTTGAAATGAAACCCAGATCAGAAAACAGAAATGAACTGGTACGATGTTTAAGGTAGGATTAACTGAAGGAAAAACAGGGAAGGAACACAAATAGACAATGAATAAACAGTGTTGCCGTAGTGTGTAGTACTGTGAAACCTTACTGGTGCATTCACTTGTTTTTACATTTTTTACTGTTTCACACAGTATATAAGCTAATGGCGGTGTCTTCTACTTGGCTAAACAACATGGCTGAAAAATTGTAAAAAAAAAAAATAAAAACTAATCATTATAAATCACCAATAGTGTCATAAACTGAAAGGAGCTGATTTGGCTGACAAACAACCAGATTCTGATTCAGCTATTAGTATAAATTTATGGTATGATATGACGGCTTTTAATAAATTTTGGTATTCTTGCTACTAAGGTCTATGAGGCACATATACCAAGTTTGAAAATATGAAAAAATGGTGCAGATATTAACCACAAAAATGTTCACTTTAACATGGGATAACGAGGCAAAACCAGTACGAAGCTTTATAGTTTCTGAATTCTACTATGGGATCATTATTTTGTAATAATAAATAAAAAGTTTCACCACGTTAAAGTGACAGGATAACGGAAGAGCGGTGAGCCACTGATACCTTAACCTAGATTGGCTGTTTAAGAAAAGGTAAAAGGTTTTCTGATTCTAGTGAATCTTTGTACTTGCTTGAAACCGATTAATGCTCCTTAATAAATCTAGACACACGCTAGTGTGTCGTGCCAAGTTAGGCAACAATCGTCACATCAGTTCAATTGTCGAGGTTGTAAATCATTGTAGCACGGTGCCAAAGCGTCAGTGTCTTAAGTATAGTTGGGCACATTTCAGGTACTTGGGGAAAAATAATAATGCGGTACAAAAGCTTAAATTGTGTTGAAATCGAGAGCAATGACCCACCTGACAAAAATTAACTCGTGTAGGAATGCCAGCTAAGCTGCTTTCAATGCAAAATCTGACCCTCAATAACGTTGTAAATGTGTTAGTTCCAATACGAACTGCGTAACTTTTATGGTTTGGAGCCTGGGGGCATGACAGGGATGGCGTGGGAGGGCGCGTAAGTACGAAAATATTGTTATAACCATTATTAGTATTGTCGGCATCGTCTCTCATTGGACGGCCAAAGGTCAGACAATGAGAACGTGGAAACTGACGTACGTGCCTAGAAACACACTAGCGCATCACGATAAATCTAAACAACGTAGCGAAGAAATTGTATTCACGTCCAATTCACGAAAAAAATAAACCAACTGTAAAAACAAAGCAAAATAAACACAGCCAAAAACTGGTAAAGAGGCCACTAAGTTGAGAGTGGTTCGGCCCTTCAAAGGAGTTATATCAACACACCAAAACTAACTAAATAAAAAAAAATCACAACAAAATTAAAACCAAACCAAAAACCCATAAAGAGGTGACTAAGTTGAGAATGGTTCGGCCTATAGGCAAAAGGTAGCAGCAAATTGTTGAAAATAAATTTCTTGTTGACGTGGCACTTTCTAGTACACATCTGCACGGTAGTACAGATACACAATTGAGCCAATACACAATTAAAAAAAAAAGAAGTGATATCATATCAAAAACCAAAGCTGATAAAAGGGGCCGCCAATTTCCGAATGGTTCGGCCCTTCAAAGGAGTGAATACTTTGGACGTTAAATGAAAACTGGAACATTGCTACCGAAAGTAGCAATGTTCTAATTCATTTAACCTTCGAACTATTCAGCAGTGCGATTAACTTGGCGAATGTTTCGGTGTGTTGATATCACTCCTTTGAAGGGCCGAAGCATTCGGAACTTGGCGGCCCCTTTTAACAGTTTTGGTTTTTGATATGATACACAATAATGCGGGTGGAACTGAGAAATGTTGAAACACTGTAACAATGAAAAAAGTGTAGCAATGAAGACTGCCGCAGCCTTCCGTCAGCATTATTGGTGTCAACAGTTAAAGTTAAAGTTAACTGTAAACTAACTGAACAAAAAATGGCTTCGCCGTTTAGGAAAAAAACATTAGAGTTTATATCCCCATGCTCACAGCTGTGAAGGTACACGAATAACAACGGATTAGAGTTCACTCGAACACAACGAACTGTGTTTAATAAACATAAGTGTTTAATAAACATTTGGACATTTTACCATTTATTCTGAAAAATACAACAAACGTTGCAGCAAGTAACGCTATCACTGCTATTTTCCTTTTCTCTCCTTTTGCTGTTGAGTGCTTAGTCAACCCTTGCACATGAGAGTATAAACACAATCTCAAACAAAGTTAGAGGAAACGGTTGCTAACGACTATGCCTGCATTTATTTCAGTTTTTGTCCAGGGGGACACGGAGAGGGATAAAATGTTTAAGTTGGGATGGGGGCGTAAAAAAAATTGTCAGTTGTCCCTACAGAAAAAATCTCTGGGTATATGCAACCTGTCACCCCATCCCCCACACGCATACATTTTTAGGGTGGACAGTACCCTTTTCTGGTACAAAGTGGATTAGTATTGGGGCAATTTCTTTCGAAAACTAGCATGTTATTTTCATGCGTAGATAATAGATATTCAGTTTAATTAATTTCGTTTTATTTTCCTTTAGAGAATTTCAATCAGTCGGAAAATTCTGGGAAACCTACTATTTTCAAGAGTTCATTAATGAATGGAAAACCAAGCAGCGTCCTTACCTATCCTTACCAAACCTATGAACGTATAAGACTTGCGACAGATTCCATCGATATCAGTCGCAAGTGGCCTAAATCGCCCCCCCCCCCCTCCCCCTTAACTGCACACTCTGCTTCGTTAGCCTATGCTGTAAAAGGCTAGGGACTATGTTTGGCGTGCTGGGTTTTTGCACAGGGAATGTAGGGGATAAAATACATGCTTAAATTATTAAAAAACAAGTTTTATTTTATTATATTTAATTGCAAATCTGAAGCAATTCTAACTAATGAAATTCAGTAACATACGGTATTTGCAATTGCTAAGAGTAATTAATTCTGTTTTGAGCTTCTCAAAAAAATTAAGCTTAAATTTTGGCAAATAATTTATGCATATTGATACAATTAGAAATAAATTGGAAAAAAAAGCTTTTAAGACTGCACAAAATACGCATATTGTCAGTCAGCAGACGATCATCCGATCGAGAAGCTGAAATTGAAATTGGCTTCTTCGGTTTCATTAAGATCTCTTTTAACTTCGAATTTATCACATGACTCATTCACAAACTTGGAATACTTTCTTCGAATGTAGCATGTTACCTGAAATGCTGGTTTCAACGATGAACGTATCTGCAGACAAGTTACTACCTGCTGGCGTTTTCCCTCTTAATCGACCAAAATAACGCCGACAATACATAATCATTATTTAAAATACAAAATAAACAACAACAAAGGCCAACAAATGCGTAATTTTAAAACGATCGTCGTTTCCACAAAGCAATTTCTTTTCAAAACGTGACAATTATTAGTACAACCGCATGCTAGCAATGGTCGGATGGCAGCGCGCCATGCGGCAGATACGAGAACGAGCACCCATAACAGATCAGGATGCACGGGACAACAATACGGAGGGCTGCTAAAGGTGAGCGACGCTGCTGTATCAGTTGGCTGTGGCAATGTCAGATAGCTGTCAATACAGTCATGTGAACTTCACGAGACCAATGACAAGCTCAGCGCTGGAGCGCTCTCCTTTTAAAATGGATGCCGCCATGCCGCTTGTGTGTTGTGAATTTTGCAGTGGGTTTAGATCTGATCCGTCAACCAAGTGAACAGAAATGGGTAACTCATCATAACATAAAAAAGTATAATCAAAGGAAATCCAGTGCACGTTATTGTACGTTACTGAACGAGTGAGTGTAGTGTACGTGTTTGTGATCTAAGTTGAAATCGTGTACAACGTGTTCGGCCATTGTAGGCAAGGAACGGTAGGTACGTGTAAATTCCGTAGCGACCGTTTTGTGCCTCTTGAATATTCACAGCTAGCCTATCAACTAACCCGAGGAATACTTTTTTTTTAACGCAGGCTGATGCTTGTGATCGTTTTACTACATACACTTGACTGCCGCAGCTTCACAATGTTTACGTTGTGGATGGTAAAATGAATTCGCACATGAATCGGCCGCACGAACGAACTGTGAATGTGATTGTGTAGGCTAGGCTGCACGATATTAGTTGGAGGTTGAAATAGGCAGGAGTGGTGCGTACAATTTATTTACAACTTACTGTAAGTGAACTATAAATGTACCAAGATATTATTTAAATTTGAAAATGAAGAGATTTAAAATACAACTTAGTCGGTTTCCGTTTTTTTTTTTTGTTTATATTGGCTTATAATTCAGTTCTAATCTGAGCCTTAAAACGTAGTTTAGTTTTAGTTTTTTAAATGACAAAATTATCAATTTAAGCTGAAGTATACAGGCTTATTATGAATATTCTTTATCAAAATAATGGCAACATTAGGCTTGTATTAGTCCTTCAAAAATAAAAATTAAAGCTATTTTTATTTTGTAATTATTGTAAGAATTGGGAAGCCAGTTCCATATAGGGCCTCCATCTGCCAATTTATCACAAAGCTCCTGCTATGTGAAACCCACTCCAAAGTCGATAACCCCTAACTATTTGGCAGATGAAAAGTTTGCTAGCAAAAGAAAAAAAGCGGTGGAAAAAATGCCGCATAAAATAAAGCTGCGAAAAAAAAAGCTGATCGATGGAAAAGAGTTAATGGAAAAAGAACCACATAAAAAATGGCCTCAGAAAAAAAAAGCCGATGGTAAAAAACTGCGAAAATAATATGGTGGAAAATGAACAAAAATGCTGCCTAAACAACCCTTCCGAATGTCAATCCAGTAGCAGTCGTCACTTGGCCAGTAGACCTAAAAAGCACTCGCCATTTCACAATTTTTACTCGCCACATACAAAATACGTCTTGTTTGATGGAAGGTTTGTCTAATTTATGCATTAACAAAATTATGCAATTTTCTTAAAATCCAGTTATATAGCCCTTATAAATCTGAGCATAACTCCGCAGACCGTTCGTCTCTAACTTAATACGGTTCCAGAGATAGGCCTACCCCTTTTTTAGTGGCATGCTCTGTAGCAAGTCGCCGATTTGGCGAGTAAGGCTAAATTCCAAGTCGCCAACTGTTGATTTCCACTCGCCAAATGGCGAGTGGCGACCGACATTGGGAAGCGTTGTGCCTAAATATAGTTACTTGTTTGCGCAACGATGGACAACGCTATTTAACGAAACCGGTAAACAGCTATAAAAATGGTTTTGAAAAGTCATAACTTCCTTGAAAAAGGGAAAATGTGGTTTAATGTATCTTTATTTCATTAAAAAAAATGATAAATGATAAATGGTAACAAAAAAAAGTGCAAAAACATAAAATTTTCGACCGACCGACCCTATTTTTGTTAACTGCGTAATGCAAACCAAACATTTTTTTTGTTGGCCTAATCAAATCATACCTAAACCAACAGTCCGAACACAGTTCACTGTTCAACTTGAATTTTCAGAGAGTAGGCTAAACCGTTCTCCTTCTTCAGGAAAAATGCACAACACGGAGGAAAAATAGGCTTAGTTGTGAAAGTGAGCGGCGAATGAACTTTGTAGGCTGTCCTTTTTACGAATTAAAACGTTTTCACAAATTTTCTTTTTTTCTCCAAAGTCGACCAAATAGACCTACCCGTTACGGAATTACCAAGTTACAGAAATTGTAGTAAATTTATGGTTTCCAGATCCCCCCTCCCTCCCCTCCTCTTCTACACCTATTTTAGAGAAAACTTTTGATAAGAAATTTGGCTTTGTCTCTGATTCTGGCGATGAGATCCAGGTTTGAAAGACTTTCGTCCCGGAGAATTTGTTGGAAACTAGGCCTTGATTTTGTTAAAGTGCACATAATCTGCCTGATCACACGATGCTTAACTTAGCTTAACTCAGGTAAACCTAACTCTAACCTAATCTATGTTTTCATAAAAACTGTGTTTTTTATGTTTGCCGGAATCCATATTAGAAGAGCTGCGGTACCGGCAACGCGTCCAAGATATTCCTGAAACAGTTCAGACCAACAGGGATTGGGGACCCTGCGTTCCCTCCTTTAATGATCAAACTAAAGACTACCTTTTCCCCAATGACTTCCCCTGTTAAGGAATTCAAGAAGAAATGTGTGACTTTGAGTTTTCCTTTAATGATTCTAATAGGTGATTAAGTTACGGCAGGGGTCGAAATATTCGGATGTACAGGGGTAAATTGCACTCCAGAAGCAACTCTTGGAGTGCAAAATTGCACACCAAAGTTTAATTCTTCATAACTTTTGAATCGCGCAAGCTAGAGACTTGCGGTTTGCGGCATTTTAAACAGCTGGCAGGGGTGCAGAAAATTCTTACTGGACAAATTTCCCACAAAATTTTCTTACAGATATTTCAAATTTCCACAGCCTTTCACTATGTAGGTAAGCCCATTTTTCAATGAATTTCCACAGTTCGCTGAAATTTTCCGCGAACCTCGTTCTAGTTTTCTGGCATATTCTGCACCCCTGCAGCTTGGAATTAGATTTCCTGTTACACCATTTCTTCCAAAGAAGTTAAAACTCCATTTTTTTACTACATTTGATTAAACTGTGTGTACAGGTTTTTCAGTTGAATAGCCTAGTGAAGTTAAGTCATTTTTAAGCAGTGCAGGAAAACGGGACATATTATTGAGATGCAGAATTTTCAATGGCTATAAAATGAAAGCCACAGTGTTGGTTTACATCTTGGTTTTGCACTCCAAAGACTTTTTTTTTGTGCCCCAGTAACAGATTTGGAGTGCAAATTTGCACCTGGTTCAAAATTTGGAAAATCGACCCCTGTTACGGTAACCTTGATCGAGCAGCATTCACCTAATGAATGATGAAAGTAGCACAATGGAAATATTTGCAGACTTTCACAAAACAGATGCATTTTTGTCGCATACAGATTACATCATCAGGCTTCAAGGAATTTAGGACTTGAAGAAATCTGTATACCGGTAGTGTCGAAAATTTGCAGGACAAAGTATGTCTGGTTTGTGAAAGTGCGAACATTTCCATTGTTTTAATTTTTTCGAGTTATTGATTTCACAGTATGAGCTGCAGCAACGTATTTCGAATGAATGATGAATGTATTAAATAACTACATTTAGCAGTAGGCATAATGTAGCTATGATGCAAATTTTACACCATGGTTTTCGACCATTTATTTGGCCCCACTGGCTTTTTTCTTTAAGCTTTTTTTCCGTGGCTGTTAAAGTTTAAATTGTAAGTGACATGTAACATACAACTGAGTGTAGTGTACTAAAGTACCCTGATATTAATATGCATTGAATGCATAAAGTTAGGTAAATGGGTAACTAGGTTACTAATAGTGATTT
>JAHWFP010022638.1:0-53696 GCA_023313725.1 Lithobius niger
TTGAACGAATTTCTGCTTGGTCTGCCTCTGCAGATTCCAGAGACAGAGCAAGAGACACAGTTTCAGATAAACTTAAAGTTTTCTTTAAAAGTTCCATTTGAATTCTTTCAGACAAAATACCAACAATGAATCTATCACGAATCATCTCACTGTTAATGTTCTTAATTTTGTCGAAATCACAATGTCTAGTTAGAAGCTTAAGAGCTGAAACATATTGAAATCTTCTCCAACATTCAGAACCAACTTGGATCATCATATTGCCAACAAATACCTTGCCCTTGTGAAAACCACTTTCCTGCTAGGGTTCTCACATCTTATCAACGGCGAGATCAAAAATAGCAAGGCGCCGGATCAAGGCCAAGAAATTCCAAAGTGACGAAACTGATGTTCTCCGTTCTGACTACCAAGAGAATTGCCCTACGAAAGGCCTCACCTACATTCACAAGAGGCAGGAACAGGTGCAGATAGTGTTGGGCAATTTCAAAATATATCACACGATGCGATGCGATTAAATATTAAAAAAAATTGCGCTATGTAATTTATTACGACTTTTAATTTGCTTTTCTACTTAATGGACTACCTTAGTGGTGCCAAACATGCACACTCTGCATTATGCCAAATTTCTCTGTGAATTTGAAGAATTGGACCTATAGTATCACGCAAGATTCAATTCAACGGGTTTTCGTACTGTTAGTGGTTTAATTTAGGTTAATTAGCCTAACTTCCGATATATCGGTATCTGTGGGAGTATTCGCTGCGCGGGTGTACGAGTGGCTTGCAGAGCGTGCATAGCGATTCCACAGCCTCTTGCAGAAACAAAGTAGATGGAAATATTTGTGTGTGCCACATACGCGCGGTTACTCCTCTTTAACTACAGTCCGAATGGGTCGCTGGCTTGATGAGCGGTTAGGCTCAAAAATAACTCTGGAAAAATGTATAAAGGCCACAGCAAGTTTTATTTCCAGCGGTCGCATGGGGTGGGATGCGATTACAGGAGTATGTGACGGCCGGCCTATACTGCGTCACTGCTTTTTGGCAAAAACCCGTCTTTGTCACAGTCAAAGATGACCATAATTCAATTGGCTCAAAGCTAGCTCAGTTACCGTTTGTAAAAACATACTTGGCTAAACGAAAGTCCTTCCTCATAAAGGAGCCATCAGTCACATTAAAGCTTAGGACCACTGCTGATTTCACCACTTCATTTTTGCTGGATTCGGGTTAGGCCTATATAAATGGTGGTTCAAAAGAAACACGTCCTTCTTCCTCAAAAACCAAGGAAGGTTTTTTTTTCAATTTAAACATGATGCAATATAGGGGCACGCCTTTGCTCAACAGTAAAGGGAAGCAATCTTGTTACAAAGATGACAATACATCACTCGCCCAACACAAAAGCGGGCGTCTATTTCTTACATTGTCACTGGCGCAATTGTTACAAGTTCACCTTCAGTAACACACTAGGCTAAATACTGTCAAGTTACACAACTGCTTTAAATTAACCAGACACCCACCGAGCCACATCACCAAGCTGAGGGAGGGAAGAAACGGGGAGTGTCAAGTGAATATACAGTCAATATTACTAAACAAGTTAAAAATAGGTTAAATTACAATTTTGAACCACTTAACTCAACAAGTCGTCTGAAAAAAACGTAAGTGAATAGTTAACAGTGTTAGACCGAAATAAAGAGGATTTTTTCCAGCTAATCGCTGTGTCTGCCTCCTACAATATTAAATTGACTCAAAAATCTAAGCAGTTTATCCTTGCTAACGGGACGCCTAAGCAAATCAGCCATTAACCCTTTATAGCCTGGCGTCCCTTTAAAAGGACGACTACTGAACGGCAAAAAACTAAGTCCCAACGCGCAATGCAAGCTTTATGAGGGGTCCTCGGGGACCCCGAGTAAAGCGAGCAGCAACAGCCCAGTGGTCAGCGTCCTCGTCTGCAAACCAAGTGAATGCCGAGTCGAATCCCGCGACCGACCCAATGGGACTTAAAAAAACATATCAAAGACCGCAGTAGCGGTCCTTATGTAAGCCTCAGCATGAACTTCCATGTTAAACGTCAAACTTTGAGCTCCTACAGTTTCGGCCAGAATTGACATAGACCAACGAAATTCGGTATTTGGGGCCGTGTCGCAACTATTTCACTGCATTACAAATTTTAATGACAACAATCAAACTGTTCGGCGTCCACAGTATGACCATTTCTTGTTGTTGTTGTTGTTCTTGTTGTTGTTGTTGGGACTCTTTGCCCTCACCTGGAGACCGAACCACTGAACTGATTTTCAAGTTCTATAGCTTAAAACGTAGGTATGGACAAGGCCTAGGGCCTTTCACAGGCTTTTTTTAACGTAACTACAATATTCTTGATACGGAAAGCCAAATGGGCTAAAACTTTTGCTCTCACCTAGAGAGCGAACCAATGAACCGATTTTCTATTTGTATAGCTTAAAATGTAGGTATGAACACCGACCAGGGCCTTTCGAACCCGATTTTGATGTGACTGCAGTATTCTCGTCGGCAGAGCAATTATTATTGTAGAGCACTGGACAGAAATCATTAATGTTGATGTTGGAACTCCTTGTCCTCACCTGGAGATCGAACCACTGAACAAATTTTCAAGTTCTGTAGTTTAAAACGTAGGTATGGACAAGGCCTAGGGTCTTCGCAAGCTATTTTAATGTAATTACATTATTCTTGACACGGAAAGCCAAATGGGCTAGAACTTTTGACCTCACCTAGAGATCGAACCAATGAACCGATTTTCAATTTGTAAAATGTAGGTATTAAACACCGATCAGGGCCTTTTGAACACAATTTTGATGTGACTGCAGTATTCGCTTCGGCAGAGCAATTATTATTCTAGAGCACTGGGCAGAAATCATTAAGTGGAGTAACTAATTTTTGCAGAAATTTTGCAGAAAACACAAATTTGGTACACAAGTCTTTCTCAACAGTAAAAATCGAACCAGCCATGGACCCCAATGAAAAACGCCAAAGTGCCTTCAGTGCCCCCCCCCCCTCCCGTCCCAGATCCCCCATGATGCCTCCCAGGGGTTTTGGCAACAAATTCTTATAGATCAAGCTAAAAACATGGAATTGGGTGCAAAAGTCAAAAGTCAAAAGCCATGGAAAAGACTCTCTTATAACAGTTATTTTAAGGTGATTACAGTGTTCTTTTCTGTGTTATTCTTGCTGAAACAAGAAAAAAAAGGGTTATTAGTATTAAAAAATGCTTAAGCGTATGAAATACGGATGTAAGCCGTAAACTTAAAGCCCTAAAGGAACAGATATTAGAAAAAGACATGTAACCCATAAGCGTCGCACTAATACATGTAAAAGAATCTCCAGCGACCCAAAAAACAAGCTGGAGATTCTTTTACATGTATTAGTGCGACGCTTATGGGTTACATGTCTTTTTCTAATATCTGTTCCTTTAAGGCTTTAAGTTTTTTAAGGCTTACATCCGTATTTTATACGCTTAAGCGTTTTTAATACTAATCCAGTTTGGCATGGGCATTAAAGGGTTAATAACTCTTTTTCTCATCCCCATTCCTCGCTACAATAACCCTTTATAGCCTAGCGTCCCTTTAAAAGGACGGCTACTGAACGGCAAAAAACTCAATCCCAACGCGCAAGGCAAGCTTTATGAGGGGTCCCGGGGACCCCGAGTAAAGCGAGCAGCAAATATTAAGTTTAGCATGGGCGTTAAAGGGTTAAATCAGTCGCATGCACAAAAGATATAGATATTACATGTTCTTCCATCAAGGCACGAAGGTAGATACCTGCCTAGCAAAGTGTTTACTTGACGTGCTAGCCGATAAACTATTCATCAAATCTATTGGTAACTGACTATCACTATACAGCCTTGAAGGCTCATCCAGCCTCAGTAATAACGGCCAATGAGCCAACATATCCCTGTCCCATTTAATATCTGTACTGCATTCCGTTATTGCTTTTAACTCTGCTTCCACACTGGAAAGAGCTGCCATTTTTTGCCCAGAGAAACCACATGCATCTTTCGTAATACCCCACGTTGCATCTGAGTACCCTTTGATATTGCCTGTTGCCTCCCAAGGAAAGATAGATTAATAATCCGATGTCACCTTTAAATAATGTACTACCCTTTTCGCTGCTATCCAGTGTGCTTGCGTAGGCGATGAGTTGTGTAGAGTCAGGTTAATAACCGTGTGACTTATATCGGACGCGTTTGCCCCATAATAAAGAGCAACGCCCCATCAACGATTGATACATGGTTTTGTTAAATGGCAGCAAATCGGTGCAATCGTCCAATTTCTGAGAGACGACCGACGGTGAGCAAACCGGCTTACAATCAACCATGTTGTAATTCTTCAAGACTTTTTCTACATTCCCTGGTTGTAACAAGTAAATTCCTTCATTCTTTATTTCAATGAAAAGCCCCAAATACAGGGTGTTTAAAGTTTCAACTTTAGCTATATAATAACAATAATAGTTTCCTGTTCATCTCTAGCAACTAAGGAGGATGGGAAGGGCAACATTCATTGTCACTTATACCAACCATATTTTAAACAAAGTTGTGGAAGAACTGATAATTGACACATTCACTGAGGGTACATGGACCTTCTCAAGTCGACTTGAGTTCAAATCGATGTGAGTTCAGGGTGCTTTAAAACTCAAATCGACTTGAGAAGGTCCATGTACCCCCGTCAAAGCGACGTCACGTCGCCTTCACTTAATCCACCTCTTCACATCGATGTGAGATCTCAAAGCGATGTGAGAACCTCCATGTAACCGCTAGCGCGTTAACTCAAGTCGCCCTAGCTTTCTCTGAGCTCTCTTATTGGGTGGAAAAAAGGCGCGACTACGTCACTGGAGGGGGGTGAAGTTGCGCGCAACTCCTCTTTCCGGTCAAGGGTCAACACGGCGAAGCAAACCCAAGCAAGGGCACTTCGTGCAATGTGGACCGACGACGGGACAGCGATGTTCGACCGCTTCTTCTTCTGTTTTCGTGATTATTTATTTCGTGATAGTTATTTCTACTGTGTTGGTGGCTGGGTTTTAATGAGTTTCAGTGTTTACACAGTGTCAGTGGTTAGTGTTCACGGCAGCTTCCCCCCCCCCCCTGAATTCAGTTACAAAAAAAAACGGGGCTGTAGCTTGAAATTTTGTCTGGAGGGGCAGAAATCTAGGGGGGAAAAACTTGGTTTAAGGCCAATAGAAAAACAGCGGAAAAATCCGTAAAAAAAATATTTGCTCCTGTAAGAACTTATTTCCACGCTATCTTTTTGTGTGACTGGGAGGACCGGGGGGGGGGGGGACACATCACAATCTGGAAAAAGATATCCACATTATATGCAGGGAAATATAGAAGTAGTTTTGGGAAAAAGGTTTAAAGAATTTTTTGAAAAAAAACTGATGTTTTCCTGAATTTTCTTTTAATTAGCAAAAGTCGTCCAAACTTAATATTTAATTTTTGTTTACTAATTCTCTCCCAGTTATGGAATTTGTAGAAAAAAATTATGATTTCCCGACTATAACCCCCCCCCCCCCCCCTCCCCAATGGGGCCTTTACTCCAATCCCAATATTGGAGGAAACTAGTGATTCCACGAATTTTCCTTAAATGATTCTGGCACACCCGACAGAACTAAGGACGACCCTTTCCTCTATCACTTCCCAATTAAGAATTTGGGAGGAAATTATGACTGGCGTTTCATTGAATTATTCCAAGGGTCCAGCAGCATTCAGCTAATTATTCCTTGATCCAGCATCATTCAGCTAATGAATGATGAGTATACACATGGCCACAGTCTTTTAATTAGTATTTTGTGTAAATTTTCCACCAGATCTTTTTCATGCTTTTTCCTCGTTACCTTTTTTTCTACAGTTTTTTACCGCGTTTTTTTTATCAGCGTTTTCCAGGTTTTTTCCCCCACGGCTGGTTTTTCCACACACGAACTTATCATTGTACATACGTCGACCACCCCCCCCCCCCAAATATTGCGTATGTTCACAATTACCTAAATAGCACACTTCGTGCCCTCCCCAACCACTATTTGTTGAGGTCCATACTCCTACACTGTGTAGGCCAATGAGTTTATGTGTTGCGTCATGAGTGCCTGCAGAATTACGCACAAAGTCGCCATTTAAAAAAAATAACGATCAGGGCCTGGGGTATTGCGACACATGTGGCGGTGGCGCATATCTTTCCTATTTTTACGTTCCATTAGTAATTGTGCTAAACAAAAAATCAATACAAAAATAAAACAGTTTTTTTTGGGGGGAGCGGTGTTCAGATGTTAGGAAAGGGAAGGCGGGCACTAAAACTCAAGGAACGGAAAGGCGCCTTTGCCATTTAGGCTATAGGAATGAATTCGAATTACTCATTTCTGGCTTCGGTATGCACTTTGTAAAAATAAGTAAAATAAACTTTGTATTTTAAGAAATTTTTTTTATCGAATTCTGTTAGTTTTAAGTATTTTTTTTATTTGATGGAGAAATAAAACGAATAAAACACACACAACTCGCACAACTCGCTGAAGAGCACACGACCGGATTTTAGGTTTTGAGCATGCGTGGATTGTAGCTCTACCTCGCTCTCAAGGCGACTTAAGACAGGTGCCATGTACGCGTTGGGTGGGCGGAGTCGCGGTAACTCTACGTCCATGTATCCACTCCTCGCTCAAACCGACTTGAACTGAAGGCGATGTGAGTTCAATGCGCATTGACTTCACATCGCTTTAGCAAGTTCCATGTACCCCCAGTGATTAAAAGATTAACAACATAAGGCAGATGAAAATATACTAAAACGATTAAACTGGACGAGATAAAAACGGTTGCAGATTAAAATCATTAAGTTTTCGCTTGAAAGTCTGTATCGAGCGAGCCGAGACAATGTTTTCGGTCAGTGATTCCAAACAGGTGCAACCCGAACCGAGAAAAAAATTTCCTACAATCAAGACGGAGTGGGGGTAGCTTCAGTTTAAGAGAGTGGCTACGGGTTTTTGTGCTCCTAACCAACTCAAAAAAAGGTAGACAAGCCACCACCACATCATTTAGGTACACCAGGGCAATTATCAGCTCCTAAACGGTGCAACTCAAGAGTTTCCAGACCCAACATCCGAAGTTGTTCACAATATGGTTTATTATGTAGTCCTGGGATCAACTTAGTGTAGCGGCGCTGAACTGATTCCACTCGGTCACTATCCGCAAGCTGGTTTGGTGACCAGACCTGGCTTGCAAATTCAACAAGTGGTCGCAAATATACCTTGAATCCCAGGTCATAATCGAGTGATCTCCAGAGGAGAAGCAGGAACACACAATCGCTGCACGGTGGTGGGCTTGGGCACTAATTTTATCACTGTGGATTGAAGGCTTTAATGAGGAATGGAACCAGATTCCTAAATCTTTGACAAGTTAAACAGAATTCCACTTCTTGTCATGCAGATAATAATCAAATTGACGTCCCATTGTGCCCACAGTGAAACGATGACATTTGTCGACGGATAGTGGAAGTTGCCAGTCAGTTGCCCAATTTGAGACATACGTTACAGCATCCTGTAGGTTCAGCTTATCAATAGGAGAAAGGATTGGTGTATGTTGTTTTAAATCGTCTGCAAACTTTTCTTGGGATGTCGATGAAGAATTTGGAGTAAGGTCATTCACAAACAGGTTGAACAACAATGGGCCCCAAACCGAACCTTGCGGTACTCCACTAATAACATTGCATTTGGCGGAAGTAACCCCCCCCCCTTACCCAAGTTTAACTTGTTGGGTGCGGTTAACGAGGAAAGCAGAAATCCAGTTTAGAATATAATCTCTAAACCCAATAGCCGACAGTTTGGAGATTAGCTTTGTGTGGACCACAGATTCAAAAGCCTTTTTAAAGTCGTAAAAAATGACGTCTGTTCCAACACTAATCTCCAAGAACTCTGACCACTTGTCCAAAGCGAGCAAAAGTTGATGGATAGTTGATCTGCCTGACCTGAAACCAAACTGGTCATCGAGAATGATGTTAAAGCGTTCAGTAAAGGTTAACATGTATGATTTAAGTATGGTCTCCATGACTTTACAGGGCACCGTAGTTAGTGCAATAGGTCGGTAGTTAAATGGGTTTGAGGGATTCCCTTTCTTAAAAGTAGGGACACTATCCACATCAAGCCAGTCCTTTGGCAGAGCACCAGCAGAAAAGGACAAGGAGAAAATTTTTTTGAGAGGATATGCAATATGAGCAGCAATTTATTTGTAGAAAAAAGCTGATAGCTTATCCGGACCGACTGCATGACTAGGTTTGAGGCGATTTAAGACACCTAGGATATTTAATTCATTGAAGTGCAGATCTTCCCCGGTACAAAAATGTTGGGAGTCAATTGAAGTTGCTGGGATTCGTATATCATTCCCGTTGTCAGCAATTCCATTCATGGAAAATTCCTGCATAAAAGGTTTGCTTTGGTCAGCTCACAGTCAATTAAATCACCATTTACATCAAATGGAGGAATAGTGCGATTTATGTTTGTTTTACACTTGCTTATATTCATAATGACCTTGTCAATGAGAGCGTCCAGACCCGTGTAACACATATCAGCAACGTGCCACCCCATTAACAGCACATCAGAGCCATCATTCTTGCAGAAAACAAATGGATCTGATTTTGATTGATTTTGATTACAGCACTTTTCATGGCCAAAAACCAGTACCTTCCCGCCTGTTTTAACCCGTAAACAGATCGCTTCAATAGACACAATTTCCGTTTTCGGGTGCCACTATGATAGTACCCAGATGGCACTTTTACGTAAAGGACCCTATTGATGGCGCCATGCAAATAGTCCCAGCGAATATAGTATAGCGACCTATAGCGACCAGCCACTGCAATGGCTAACAAAATTCACATATCATGACTGGCGACGAGGTCTCTCCAAAATCTAAATTAGGCCTAGCTGAGCAACCACACGCCACAAGATGAGCTTTGAATTTTTGCAGCGTCCCGTCTTTATTGTATTTTGTGGTATATACCCATCGTGAATTTAAATACTCTAATGTCTCCATCTTGCCTATCTACAACGTCCCACACATGCATGTTCTCTATCCCTTGAATCTCTACATCCATGGCTTCTTTCCACATATTGGCATCTGGTGCTTCACCACCTCCTTGTAACTATTTGGAACACGGAAGTCAACATGCAAGAAGTTAGCCCAAATATCCTACACGAGCCCCTTATTTTTTGGAGCGCTCAATAAATTTTTACGAAGACGCTTGAGCAAAACGTTTCACTTTCCACCAGCCAACTCTCTACACGGGCAAAGTTGCACGAGCAATGCGAAACTTAGATTAAATCAACTTGATTAATAGTACCTACATCAGGGATGAAGAGTGGAGCGAGGGTATCACACCAGGAGCCCCCTAACGTGCACTGGGAAACAACACAAATTATAGAGTGCAATGAGTCGTCCAAAAACTATTCGAACACATCGTTGGCAATCTCGCTAAGAACCCTTACATCCATTATTCCGTTATGTAGACACATTACCTAAATTACATTTCTTTACCCTGCAACTTCTCACCCAACAAATGGCATGGGTTCAAGAAATGGCTGCGAAACAGCCGGGAATTCTTGCTCTTGCTCACCCTGCTCGAGCACTGTCGAATGACTGTGAGTATAACTCTGGAAATATGTATAAAGGCCACAGCAAGTTTTATTTCCAGCGGTCGCTTGGGGTGGGATGCGGTTACAGGAGTATGCAACGGCCAGTCTATACTGCGTCACTGCTTCTTGGCAAAAAACCCATGTTTGTCACAGTCAAAGATGATCATAATTCAATCTGCTCGAAGCTAGTTCAGTTACCGTTTGTCAAACCATACTTGGCTAAAGGAAAGTACTTTCTCATAAAGATGTCTTCAGTCACATTGAAACTCAAGACTACTGCTGATTTAACCACTTCATTTTCCTTGGAATCGGGTTAGGCTTATAAAACTGGCAGTTCAAAAGAAACACGTCCTTCTTCCTCAAAAATCAAGGGCGGTTTTTTTTCCAATTTAAACATGACGCAATATAGGGGCTCGCCTTTGCTCAACAGTAAAGGGAAACAATCTTTTACAAAGATGACATCACCCGCCCAACACAAGAGCTGGCGTCTACTTCTTACATTGTCACTGGCGCAATTGTTACAAGTTCACCTTCAGTAACACACTAGGCTAAACACTGTCAAGTTACACAACTGCTTTAAACTAACCCAATGCCCGCTGAGATAGTAGCTGTGCTCCACTCCAGGCTCGTCAGCTTGCTTCTGTTTCGTGACTGACAGGCTAGGAGTCGTCCAGTTCCGTACAGATTGAGAACCCAAAGGAATTTGTATCTGGACTAAGTGAATGCGTGAAAAGCCCTCAATATGCGCCAGATCTCCCAATTTAAATCGTTACCTTTACGTGTTTAAAGTTTAAAGCATAAATTTTGTTCAGAAACCAATCCTCATGCCGTACGGTACTGGACGATCCTGGCGTGTCTGTCACTAACTAATACCGGAAGAGCCCAGAGCTGACGGGCCTGGAACGTGGAGCGAGGAACGCAGCTACTATCTCAGCAGGCCTTAAACTAACCACACATCCACCGACCCCACACGACCAAGCTAAGGGGGGGAAGAAACGGAGAGGAACTCAAAGGTACTATAGAAATCCCTTCCGCAGTAACGGCATATCGGTATCTGAACGGTAATAGTATCTGGACGATAGGATCATCCAATTTTTATTATTAAGTAATCAAAGTTTATCATTAAGATATAACATTGTCCATTTGGCCATTGGCACTAATTAATTAAGAACACTAATCACCAACAAGAGCTTTGCCTTCAATACTTCTAGCTTAGTGTGTAGCAATAGCCTAGTGAACTTTGGCTAGAAGCCTTGAGTTATCCAGTTACCTTCTTTATAGATCAGTAGTCTTGGACTGGCTCTGGAACCTTCCATCCTCCTGTCCCAACCTGACAGCACCTGTTCATGCTGGTCTCCCTTACAGCTGCAGTTAATTTACTAAGACGGCTGGTGTAGAGCGTAGATCTCTACACAAACTAAATCAGCGATAAATCCCAATGAGAGGATTTATGCTAGATTTGCAATGGTGTCAGAAAATGGTTTGAACATAGCCCACGCCTTTGAAAAAATAAAGCAGCATAGATATCATATCAGTAGAGCAGGGAGAGAGTTAATTTTGTGTTATAAAAACAGTAAATAAAAGAATCACGTTTCCCAGTAAAAATCATGGCTAAATTCACAATGAGTCTAGTATAGAATTCATTAACATACATTTTGTAAGAAATTTTGGGAACATCTTCATGAAAACAAGCTTAAATTGAATTTATATCCAACCCAGTGCAAAGGTAAACAGTAAAAATAAGTAGGCTACCAAGAACGCCACACATTAGTACGGAATAGCATTCAAGTGGGGTCTGAATATTGCCTAAAACTAAGAAAACTTCTTCCAGGTGAGATTTAAACAAGGTTCCTGTGAAACAGACAAGCTTAAAGTGCTCAAATAGTGGTAGAACTCTCAGAAAAACCAAACGTTTGTTAGAAAACATGAGCAGTGCAGCATTAGCACAAATCGCAACCGTGTTTTCAGGCATGCAAGGACGAACCAAAAACCGAATGCCGCCTACCAATACAGAGGCTACAGCACCCAAATGAGCCCATTCACGAAAAGAAGCCACGGTCACACGCCGTAGGTCTAGCAGCTCTCAATGCAGTCAGTCAGTTATTCTCTCTGTCACCCGTTCAAGAAGTCGATAGTGTAGTACCTTGCGTAGTCGCTCACCAAGCGTTGAGAGCATTAATCACGAAATGTATTCTAGAAATAATTCACAAGATAATGTAAATCAGTTACCTGAAAACGTCCATCATAGTTTTAACATCCAACCCAATCAGCATCACGAACAAAACTCACGTCCAAGTAGCATTAGCGCAAGCGCACCTGCAAACTAGAAAGTTATGCATCAAAATCATTCCTCCACCCCCTCTCGCCACATTCTGATTGTTAGGAAAAGCCCCACCCCCTCAGCAGGTAGCAACTTGTTATGGATTATTTCCAGGTGCCTACAACAAGCTAATAATGGCCATGCTGAAACATTGAAAGCAATTGTCAACAATTTAAGACCAGCACACCCAAATAATGATCGTCAGAAACACGATGGAAATAACGTTAGAATGTATGAATACGTGCTCTGAGCGAAGAAAAATTTAATCTCATTCTCAGGAGAAACCGGCGCTGATATTTTCACATATTTATTATTGGCAGATAATTTAAGGAAAATTGATCCCAGCCGGCCAGACAGTGATTTAATAGCTGCTGTCACAAATAAATGCAAATGCCGAGCAGCATGTTTCACTGCCACTAGTTCATCAATCTCTAACCAAACAAACTGGGCTTCATTCAAAACTGCAAAAGATTCGGAGCAGGCGGTTTAGAAGTAACTCGTACGAAATTTCACAGAGCTAAAATGCATAAAGATGAAGGAATCGGTGCATCTACAGATATATTAGATTTATGGCTGCCAAAATCTGGTTGAGTAAACTGGAAGACAACGAACTCGAATGAATAATAAAGGAAAGATCACGAGACGAAGGACTATGTTGTACTTTTCAGTCAGCAAAGCCATCTAGTTTGAAAATTAATTTACTAAGCATTTGGCCTAAAACTTGGGAAGAAATGCTTCACCAAACCATGAAACGCAAAACCGAATTGGATGAAGGAAGTCAAATTTTACAGCAAGCATTGCCACTCCCAATGCACTGTCACCACTCTAACAAAAATACTACAGTAGCATCATCAGACCTAGCAAAAGTTTTGCACGAACTCGAACTAAACAAGAAGGAAATCATAAACTTGAGAACTCGAGAATCAGTCAATAATGCAAAGGTATGAGCCGTCAGCACAGACAACAAGGGAACTAGATTGTGTTTCCGGAGCTTTGAGCAATTTCACCAATTAAAGATGGCAGCTTAATGGATGGACGGCTCAAAGGTATAAGAAATAGTAATGCTAACAAATTAAAAGCAGAAAGAAAACCAATTCCACGCAAGTCCGACCTAGGAAATAGAGCACCAGGAAGTAACAACTAAGGCTACTGAAACAAGGAATAACGGAAATAACAGTAACGAAAAATTTCACTCAGTCTAGAATTCCGAAAGGCCGCCAGCTAAACAGCCAACAGCCAAAAAACCAGTTGACAGGTACTTTCAGCTAGCAAAACAGGGACTTTCAGCTAGCTGGATATTCAAAGGTAGACAATATTACCATTTGTGCCACAAATATAGAAAATCCTGTCATTTCAGCAGAAACAGCAACAGAGCCAAGGAAAAAAGCAAATTCTATATTTAAAAATAAAGTAATTCACTCAGCAATTGACGCAGCAGGCATACTTCTCGATTTATTTTCGAAAGTAGATTAGCACCAGCAAAAGCAAGCATTAAGCGATCACACTCACATTGCCACGATTAGCATAATATTTTGGCTCAATTCCTGACAAATACATAGCACCTACTGTGGAATTAAACAACAGTTTGGAGAAAACATTCACGGAAATGTTAACAGAGATAAATACAGCTACAAGATGGCTTGCGACTCAGTAATTCTTACTCTTTTTGAAGACGGCTTTTATTCAATGAACTTTCATTCGCAATTATTGTGAGTTAAAACCAACAACCCGATTGCAATGGGATTAATAGGTGAAGCAGAACAGTCGAATTCCATTGCATTTCCGACACTAACAAGAGAAAAGCTGATCTGATTTCAGCAGAAGCAATAAAATTTTCGAATAAAAATCAGGAAGAATGGAAAATTCGCATAGATTCAGTAACAGCACCGACAATCTGTTTAATCTATTGGGATAGTCCAACCCAGCCGAAATATCAGAAGAAAAACGAAAAAGGAGACAGGTAAAACGAGCAGCGTTGCTTGCAATCATAAACTCACAAACTACCGAAGCGCTGCCTCACCAACGCCATCTAGCAGCAGAAATAGATATTAAAGGTCTCTTCTCAGAGCTAGGCTACGGCAAAACACTACACAAAGGAACTGCAGTTGACTGTGCACTACATAATGCAAAAACAGTAGATTTGATTTATAATTTTGGACATCAAAGCAAATTAACGCTGCTAGATTCCGGGTCAGGAGTTTCTCGTATAGAAGTTACAACAGAAAATAATCCGAAAATAAAATGTTACAAAACAACAGCGTCAGCTCCAATGAATTTAATAGGCAACGGAGGCAAAAAGGTCAAAGTAAATAATATACTGACAACTGAAATCAGCAAATGTGGTTTCACATGAAGGCAACAGTTCAGAATGGTTCCTGATAACAGCTTCGGAAGAATACACGTTTTATTAGATTTATTAGGTTTATTATTCCTATCCACACAACCAGATTTGGTTAGGTTTAGTTGCTCCAATCAAATATTGGAAGAGTACTATGGTTTAAACTATCTTTATCTCCTTTTGACGCCTGTCAAGCACTTGAACAGAACAGAAAAATAAATAATTTCGAAAAATATCACACAATAAATGAGCAATATAAATCAATCAATATAGCATCAGACGAAGTAACGGACGCCAATCAGCAATTGCAATAGAATCCCACCCCCCAAAATTATTGCAAAAAATACCAGTTTCCATGTTTAAAGACGATGTTTTACCGGACAATAGCGAAACCCGAGCAACAGCTTGTTTGCACGCCGGATATCCCGAAATACGAAGCAGTTTTTATTTCACAATGCATCAACGAATTTCCGATACGCGTAGCCAGATGCTTAGTCAATACATCACAACCGGATTAATTCCAATTATGATTATAAATGCATCCGCAGACGACATTTACATCCCTTCAGGTACAATTCTGCGCCATTACACAACAGCTATAGTCGAATACGATACGGGAAATGAGGAAGAAACATCTATAAGTACGGCAAGCGTGGTAAAACCTCCAGAACCAGCGTAAACCAGCATAACCACAGTTGATACAACCATCACTGATACTTGGCCCAGCGAGATAGCTCACAACTATCGCAAAGCTGAGGCAAGCACTCCAACTACTCAAAGCCAAATCAGATAGGTCAAAGCTCACCAAGCACTCACAACCACGTACCCACTGAGGTATCGCAACCTGAAACCGAAACCGGCACTGACTCTATCAACTCAACAAAACCACCGGAAAAATCGAAAACAGAGTTAGACGAAGAAAGGAATAAGACGAAATTTAAGTTTTCACTCCCAGATTTGAATGAACAAGAACTTATTGAATTCATGGAAATGTTAAAGACACATCAAGATACCTTCAGCAAAAAAGAATTTGATCTTGGAACTTTTGAAAACTAAGAGGTAAATATTTAAACCGGAAATGCAGCACCAGTAAAATGTAGAATATATGAGGAGCGATTATGCAAACCCAGATACGTGCCACTAGTGACATTTTGAGTAAATCACAAAAAACATATTTCAGACAAACAATAGCTTGAATTTAATTTGATGACAAGAAGCCAAAGATGACACTTCAAACTTTTAAAAATTAGCAGTTGTTGGCAATTCATATTGACACTTATCTGAGTTTGCTCAAAAAGTGGGATATATCTGATTTAGCACCAAACAGTTTAGGATGGATTTAACTGGTTTTTGCAAAAAACGTAAACTAAGAGTGAAATATGAGTGCATTTGATCATAACACAATGTTGGTTTTTGCTGATTTTGGTTTAAACAGTGAATAACAATCCAGAAAGATGCTTAGAAAGGGGTTTACAAAGACAAACAAACATTAATAACAGTAAACCAGCCATCTAACACATCACTAATTAAGTGGGGCTATTAACTGAAAATAACATGATAATAACTTTGTTTTAAGCTGGTTATTTGGTTTAAAATGTGACATTTTAACAGCATAATAAAGCTGAATAATAGCCTATGCAAGTGCAACGGGACTAGACTGTTGTAGCACTACTCTTTAGCCCCTTCAACATAGCACTAAAACTTAATCAGAAACAGTGCTATACAATTTAAACAATAAAAATTTTGCAGGACATTCACACAAAGATGTAGGTGAACTTTCCAAACACACTGTATTACATCTTTGTAATGTGTGGTGCGATGGCGACCCGGACCACTGCACTGTGACTAAGGTTGGCGCTAATCATCTTGCTGTGGATTTGCTATTAAGCGCCAATCTTTCTTCCCTCCCTACGAATGCGTGACACACAGCTGCACTAACAAACACATCATTAATGTGGGACGTACAACGTACATCAACGAAATCCGTACGTCCCATTATTTGTGGCGTCATCCAGTTTCAAGCATTTCGTTAAAAAGTTGCAGCAAATCCTTCTTGCCTAGAGATGTTTTATATTTTATTGCTGACATTAGTAGCCCATACAGTGTTCCGACGGAGGGGGGGGGGAGAGTTGGAAGAAATACTCTTAACGATTTTTGTTGGGGGCGGGATAAAAAAATAACAAAAATGACATGCCAATTTGTTGAAAACATGGTCTCCGGACACCAAAAGTAAAGCAGCAAACAACCAAAACATTCGTTGTGGGGCCCCTGTAAATGGGGGCGGGGGGGGGGAGAGTGGGGAATTTTTTGTAACCAGTTGAGGGAAGGGAGGCGGCACCCCTGGCCATGCATTTTTATGTTTTGCAGTGAAGACAAGAACGTCGTATCACACTGTTTAACAATTTGCTATCCCTGGATTGCACTACATTAGAATCGTACGAATATCCTCGGCCAATGTCTTCTTTAACGTAACCTACACAATGACTGTAAACAATGCCATTCTTTCAAGAGGTGTTGATCAACGCGTTTATGACAGCGGACACGATCTAAATTGTACCGTTTAATTTCAAAGATTATGCTAAACTTACACTTTGTTCTACTCACGTTTTGATTCTTTTATCTTCCATTTTCTGATTTCATTATTTCCTTCGCCAACAAAAACCGTGTCGTAGGAATAAGCAATAAGACAAGCAAAATCACTGGATGCACAATTTACCGCCATAGCTGCCGTAGCTAGCGCCAGTTTTAATGCGACAGCATTCACGTGACAGTAGCGTGCGATCTGACTGGCTTTCAGGAAATATCTGCTTTTGCGCAAAACAGTCTGCAAAATATATCTGAGTTTGCACAAAATGGTCAACTTTGACAATGTGTACAGGCCGGAATAATGTCTGATTTTGCTCGGACCTTCAACCATACGGTGAGGTGTAGCCATCTGATGGCGAAATGGTGCTTATCTCAATTTGCACAAAAATAGCGTTTATCTGGGTTTGCATAATCGCTCCTCATATTGAGTCCCATTCCACCAAAGGGATATACTAGACAAGTACCTAGATGAAATGACTAGAATTGGAGTCATAAAAGAGTCCAAATCTGAATGGTTAAGCCATTACCTGCTCATAAAAAGAAGGCCTGAAGGATATAGAGTAGTCGTGTATCTACGAGGCCTTAAAGCCATCAGAGAAAGCGTTTCAGTACCCTTACCAGTCATCAGTGAGGCACTAGCACACCTCCATGGCGTCAAATATTTTTCCAAGCTCGATTTTCCTATGGGATTTTTCAGGCTCAAGTTAGCAGAGGAAGCTATGCCTAGAACAGCTTTTCAGTCCGCAAATTGCACATACTCCTTTAAAAAATTGCCAATGGGGCTAAAAACAGTACCAGCACACTTCCAATTTTGTGCCCTGCCCAGCAGACTTTTGCAGAATTGAAGTCGTGATATCAAATGCCAAGCTCTTTTGCCAAGCTAATCCTACCATTTAAGATTTCAAATGCTGAAAGTAATAATTGAAAATCACGCAGTAAGTGTCAGCGGATGCCTGGTCGCCGCTACCAAAAAGTCGAAGCCTTGCTGCCAAATTGTTAAGCGAAACAGCCAGGGTGTTGTCGGGTTGTCAGCGGACCGATGCTCAAGTAATAAATTTGCGCTAAGTTGTCTCAAAGTGTAGTCAGGCTAGCAGAGTGTGTTGTTTCGGCTCTACGGCTTCTAGCTACGGGATGCTTTATTAGCTTTATTAAATCAATTAGGATAAAATACCCTGCAGCGAAATTAACCATCATAGGCCTGTTCCCTCGTCTTAAAAAGTCGGAAAGAGATCTCGACATGAAGATCATTCACACTAACTCATTATTACGCCAACTATGTGTCGCACAAAATTACTCTTTTTTGTCTATTGATAAGGCGATTTTCTCCGACCACTCCCTGCTTGCAAGAGACTCCATACATCTTACTGCGAAGGGAAAGAGGGTACTCCAAACGGAACTTTTAAAACTAAACATGCCTTCGGAAAACCTCCAGCACTAACAGGGTTATACCCATCAACTAAATTTTGTCAGGCAAGAACAACCAGAAGTTTGTCCTGTCTCTTGATTAATGCACGCAGTGTTGTAAGTAACCTAGGCAGTCTTACCAACCTGCTGCATCAAAACATTTATGACCTTATTTTTATTGTAGAATCATGGCCTAATGCTAGTGTCACTGATGCCATGCTTGTCGATACCCTACCATATTCTGTGATTCGTAGGGATCGTGGTAGTAGGGGCGGGGGCCTACTTGTGCTCCATAAAGCATGTATCCCATTGGCTATTGTGGAGGTGGGTGTAGACGTCGAGAGTTTTGTTTTGACCTTGCCTGGGGAAAAGATTTCGATTATTCTGTGCTACTTACCTAACAGTTATGTGGATCTTGACATACTTAATCTATGCACGTTTGTTAGAAAAGTACTTAATCCAGGGCATTCCAACATCATCCTGGGTGACTTCAATCTTTCTACCATCGACTGGGAACATAACAGGGCAGGTGATGGCCACCATGAGTATTTCCTAGATTTACTTGCACCACTGGGACTTAGACAACTTGTTAATAACCCAACAAGGGGTCAAAACATTCTAGACTTAATTTTTACTGATGACGACTTCTTGGTTTTTGATCTGGAGGTGGGGGCCCACTTTGGGAAGAGTGCTCATTGTGAAGTAGGTTTTCGTTTAAATCTGGCGCACAAAGTTACAGGTAATTCTAGGAACCCTCCAAATTCGACGGACCTGGGAAATTATACTGTAAATTTTGCCAAACTTAAATCTGCCCTGTTAGAGGTTAACTGGGATGACTTAATCTTCAAGGTCCACCCAAACATTGAACAGACATGGACTGCTTTCCATAAGTTGCTTAAGGGACGCATTGAGCTGTGTCAGGTCATACAGCATAAACCTAGGAGAAGACAGAACAACACTCCAAAAAATATCAATATACTTCGCCAGCGCAAACTAAAGCTGTGGAAAGTATATAAATTAAAGCGCAATCAACAGACCTTAATTATGTATAATAGGGCGCGTGTGCTGTTTTCTCGGACACTTGAAACATGGAAAAGTGAGATAGATTCGGCTGTGATTCGCGATGGTAGCCCTGCGGCTCTTTTTAAACTATATAGGCGTAAAAATGCATTTTCGCGAGCCATCCCCCCACTTAAAGATTCAAATGATTTTATCACGGATACTGGTTGTAAAGCGGAGTTACTTAGCCGTACCTTTGCTTCGAACTTTATTAATGATGATGGTGCCAGCATAATACCACTGGCTCGTAGTGATAACGTAAATGTTACCTGCTCTCGGGTCACTTTTCACCAGAGCTCTATTGTTGCCGCGTTAAACAGATTAAAACCGAGTAAGTCATGTGGACCTGATGGACTCTCGGCTTTTCTTCTTAAAATCTTAGCACACGAAATTAGCTATCCACTCTCCAAACTCTTCACCCTTTCTTTTGCCCAGAGCAGCTTGCCAACATTGTGGAGACAGGCCGACATAATTCCAATTTTCAAGAAGGGGTCACCCTCGGATCCTCTTAACTATAGGCCTATTGCTCTTACATGTGTGGCGTGCAAAGTCATGGAATCCATCATCCGAGATGCCATGGTTCGGTTCTTGGGTGAACAGTCTATGATTTGCCAAGACCAGTTTGGTTCTCCCACTTAGGTCTGCGGTTCATCAGTTACTTCTGGTCTTTGATCGCTGGACTTGCGCTCGCGATATTGGGGTTCCTACGGACACCGTGTATTTTGACTTTAGGAAGGCTTTTGAGTCAGTCATTCACCGAAAACTTCTTCTTAAACTTGACTGTTGCGGTATTGCGGGTAGTTTAAAGAGCTGGATTGCAGCTTTTCTCCAGGACCGCCACCAAAGGGTGCACATCGAAGACACTTCTTCATCATGGACATGTGTACCTTGTGGTGTTCCACAGGGGTCTGTACTCGGCCCCTTCTTTTCGTAATTTACTTAAACGACCTAAATTTAGAAAGGGGTTGCACCTTTGGCTTCAAATTTGCCGACGACCTTAAGGTGGGGGCAGAAGTGCCTGACTCCCTCCTTTCTTTGGACCTAGACAATATGGTCCAGGAAGTTGCGCACTGGTCCGAGAGTTGGCAGTTACCTCTCTCTGTAAACAAATGTCATGTCTTCAACATTGGCGGAGTCGATAGACAAAACACCTACTCGTTGGGTCAAGTGTTCTTGCCTACATCTGCAGAAGTCCGAGATCTTGGAATTTGGTTTACCAGTGACCTAAAATCATCCACTCACTGCCAGAAGATTTGCGCTGCAGCATACCGTCGTGCAGCAGTCGTGAAAAGATGTTTTGCTTCCGGAAACATTGATACCAGGATTTGGGCGTTTAAGGTTTTTGTTCGCCCATTACTTGAATATGCGACGCCTGTCTGGTCACCTTACCTTGCGCGTGACATTGATTTAATCGAGAAGGTGCAGAGGCGTTACACCAAGGGCCTTCCGGGACTCAGGGAGGTTGCGTATCGGGAACGCCTGTCAAAATTGGGCCTAGAGCTTCTTGAACTACGCAGATTAAAATTTGATCTAATCTTTACTTTCAAGATTATAAACCAGCTTATTGCTGTTGACTTACCTTTTTTTGACCTGGCAACAAATTCTTTTGGTACGCGGGGGCACTCATGCAAACTATTGTTTCCTTCCACCAAGCTCGATTGTCGTCGAAATTTTTTCTCCGTGCGGGTCGTGCCGATTTGGAATGCCCTAAGGAAAGAAACTGTCAGTGCAAAAACGGTTTCAGCATTCAGTAGGATGCTGGACTCCGAACCTCTCTATGAGTACTTGAAGCGACCCCAACCTCCATGATAGCCATTCCCGTATTCGTGCTGCTAGCTTTTTTTAAATTTCGGAGCGGTATTAGTGGCCCCAAGCCCTTCCGTCTTCCGTCCACTTTTTTGGGTGGTAAATTGGTAATTTTATTTATTTAATTTTATTTATGTAAGTTTATCAATCTAAGTCGTTTCTATGAGGTTGATAGAAATAAGCATGTGGTTAAATGTTTGAAGCGAAATAGATCATGTGTCACTATGAGCAGTTTGTCTCAGTAAAGATGAAAATATACCTCATTGACCCACAGTAAAGTTTATTTTCCTAGGAAGCTTCAGGTTAGGGGATATACATTCAAGGCACGGTTCCCCTATCGTGTGTCGTCACCCATTTAGTTTCTTGATAGAAATTCACGTCAGTTATAGCGTGTTTACTCAGCATACTCATTTAAGGTTGCTGCAAATACCGGTGGTTGTAAAGTTGAGCTAAACATTTAACTAAAGTTCACTAGTTCACCTGAAGTTCATCTCCTTACTGGGCATCCTTGCTCCATCAACATGACGAAAGTCCTGGTATGTGTCCATTTGGATAATTATCTTTTGGTATTAGGCATACAAAATGGCGACGTTAGAAACGATACGTCTGTCTCTCCAAAAATCCAGGGAGAGAGAAAAAAACTCAAGGAGCGTGACACAATATAGGGGTTTTCGCCCAACAAAGATAAATACAATACCCAGAAGCATGACAATACTTGAGCTTGTTAGAGACTTGGTAAAATAAATCTTATGCATCAGTCATTGTTACAAGATCTCAATTGTTTAAAGCTCTATACCGCTACGGTATCCAGACACACACTAGTTTAGGCTAATAAGTCTATCCAACTCACAGCACTACCAGCTATGCCCTTAAGAGTGAGGGAGTAAAAGTGGAGAGTAATGAAGGGGCTGGACGCATTCCTACTTCAGACAACCCGAAAGCTTGGCATGAATCCTTAACAAGTTTTGTTTTGTGGTAGATTAATTTAATTTACAATGTACTGTTATTTTTTTTATCAATTAGCTCATGGTTTTATGGTACATGCCCGCTACCAAACTTGTACGCAACTACAAAATGCACAGTACAATTGATTGTCAAATTAATTTACAGTCAGGGAATGTAAAATATTAAAGGTTACTAAAGAAAAATTGTTAACTGTGTTTTCCGTTGTAGTCACTTACTTCCCCACTCGGTACGTCACACCTATTTATCAGCTGGTGCAATAGTAACAGGACATTTTGTTGGGTTGCGAACATATGCATGTCAAACTTTCTTTTTTGTAAGCCTATTTTATTTATCTGCAATAATTAGTAGTTGTAACTCAGAAATTGTAAATCTTAAAGTATATTTTCTGGCTTACAGCCATACAGCTGTTAGTTTTAGCTTAAAAAACCTTGGCTGCAATGTTTGGCTTTCATTTAACTTGACTTATATATTTCTACTAAGGAAAAAAACACTGCAAAGTAATCATCGATCCAACAGCAAGAATTAACGCTGGCTGCATATGTGCTGATTACTAAAAATTGAAACATAAGTATCGTATAAGTATCAATAGTTCAACATTTATGACTGCCGTCTATTAGGTTTCACAATACTGCACGATAAAATTAAATTTCTTCAGCAGCCAGGTTTAGTTGACTATTGTTTGAAGTTGTTTTACGGTATACAGCACGATCAAAGAGCTTCGTAACAGGTAAGAGTTTATTTGCAGTCTCTTGTATGAGTGTAGATCTATTCAATTTGGTTTTTAAAGCAGTTTTATTAAATTCTTGACTAAGTTCTAAACTTTTCTAACTATATGAATTTTATGATTTTTAAATCCTACAATAAAATAATGATAGAAATTCGGCGTTTGGTCTCAAAGGTCGAGGTTTTAATACTCCCTCAGCCAGTTTATGTTTAAGTGCAGAAGACAATGTGGCCATGTCAGTGTGGCTTTGCAGTAGGACTTTCGTCAAAAGTTCGATTCCCACTCAGGCAGTCTGGCATTTAAGTCCAACTGGCAACATAAATAGGTTGCATCTGTGTTTATTTACTATTTATCCAAACGATTTGGTTTGCCTTACTGTTTATTCTTTTTTTTTGGTGAAAGAAAACGGAAATAACGTTGAATTATTAATTATAAACATGGAAACACAATTCATCAACCATTGAGCAGAACTAAGAATGACCAGTGAGCGAAAAAAATCAGGTATAATCATGAGCAAGGGAACTCATGTACGAGACCACTATATTAAATTGGCATAATCAGAATCCCTGCTCACTGTCGTATGAATTAACGTCAGCACTATACGTTTGTTGTAAATGACGTTAATTAATAGTCATTGTTTAGGATTTGATTGTTCCTACTTTCTATCTTCTAAAGTATTAGTTTGTGGTAGTAATTTTGCAATTGCTTTGATGTGTTTATATCACTGCTTTGAATGGGCAAAGCAGTCTTGACTCACTCAGTTGCCATTTTACTAGATTTGGTTCTGATAGGGTATTTTTCTTATTTTTAAGGCATTATTCATCTGATGCAATTTGTGAATTTTAAATTTGTAGGCAATTAAAATTTGCGTTACATTTTTATGCCATTTTAAGTTGTTGCAATGCGTAGTAAACGCTAAGTCCTTGCCACAGCCATTTAATAAATATCTAACAGTATTTCTGGTATTATTGGAAAATATTTAAGAACAACGGTTCATTTTTTGGTATGAGAAATGGTCAGAGGCATAGCAAAGGCAAAAAAATTGGTAAATCTGGGACACTTGCTTACTTTTCTTTAGACAGCTAGGGGGTGTGCGGGAGCACTGTTACTACCCCAGCGGGAACCAGAAGTGTTTGATTTATCGGATTTCATTAGCCATTTTTGGGCATTCATGTAAGCTGCCAGCACATCTGTGTACTGTTCATTTGAACCAATCCCACGAAGTTATTTATGCATGCTCGACCATTACCACAAAGCAGTCATAGAAAAACGTATTTGCCCATTTTACGTCTGTAGACATACAATTGTCTAGAGTTAAACTCTTGTTAAGCCATTGGCTTTCTGTCTTTAATTGACTAGAGTAATATCAGAAGTACTGTTTTGGAAGAAAATTTCGAAAAAAAACTTGGCCCTAGGTTACTTCATTTGCCCCTAGGTTAAAGTGATTGTACACTTAATACATTACTATGCTAAACTAGCAAACTACCCTAATACTAGGAAAGAACTAAGGCAAGTGTTGACGGTAGGTAATAGGCAACTTTAAAGAGCAAGACATCAGCTTATACGTAACCTATGTTACTTTACATAGTAGCACTTGATTGACTTTACCATTAATAGACAACGGCAAGTTGCACCTGTTGATAGCAAATCAGAAACAAGTTACTAACGTACCAGAGTAAGATAGGCAACAGTTTGTGCCTACAAGGTGCACACACTAACAACTAAACTGGGGAACAGATCAGTCCGCCAAAAATGGAGCCCAGTTATATAAAAAATTTCACTGGTCTGTCCACTTTTTACCTATTAACTGTTTTTTTTTAATTCACACTCGATAAAGTCAACAATCAACTTAACGAAGCATGACAATTCAATAGGTTTCAATTTGTAATTAAATCATAGCCACTCAAAATTTCAGATTCATCAAATTACAGTTGTTTACAGTTTATCACAATTTTCATAATTTTTTTACAATATAAAAGACGGAAAGCCAAAGTCTCACTAAGAGTTAAATAAATACAGATGCAAACCTATTTACATTGTTTTTTGGACTTATAAGGCAGTCTGACAGATAAGTCAAAAAGGCAATTAAATAGGTTAGGTTAGGCACCTGTATTTATTTTTTACAATATTCGTCCGAATTAATTCTTTGCTTGCTTCTTTCTTTTATTATATTTTATTGTTGGGAACAAATCCGCTTGTCAAAATGGCTTTGTCAAATTACTTCTAGGAATGCTGGCTTTTTCAGATTTGGATCATAGATGGCGTTACCATGTTAATGAACTTTTATACAATGCTGCTGCTTCCCTTATTGCCCAAGAAATAGCGGCTTTTCTCAAGAGAAAATAGAAAAACACACACGCATTAGGCAAGATTTATGCAACATATACACAAATGAACAGTTTTGTACTTTTAGTTTCCCTGAAACAGTTTGATTCACCAAACTACAATTAACAATTTAATAGCACATGTTTGAGCTACTCTGAACAGATTAAAAAAACAAAGTTACTATCAACTAGTTTACAAATATTTAATTGGCAGTTACTCTTCCATGGATAAAACCGTGCTCAACATTAAATTTAATTTATTAATTAAAAAAATTACAAATTTTTATTTGAAACGAGCACGTAGAAAACACGGACGAACAAAGATATTACAGCCTGTTGCCTTTATCGTACACCTCAGGTAAGTTTTTGTTACGTTAGGGGTGAAATGGAAGCCTGTCCAGCTAACTGTCTGATATCTATCTATCTATCTATCTATCTATCTATCTATCTATCTATCTATCTATCTCTCTATATATAGATAGATAGATAGATATATATATATCAGATAGAATTTGCTTGCCCAACCTAAGCGTATTATACATATATATATATACATACATATATATGTATAATACGCTTAGGTTGGGCAAGCAAATTCATCATTATCATTATGCACTATAATGAAAGAAGGCGAGCGACTGACAATGTCAAACAAACGGGTGTGGTCTGTGACAATCAGTAACAATCGAAATATTGCTTTAATAATGCAACCTCTTAGAGCCAACGTGAATAGCTTCAAAGTTGGTTCAGTAACAATCACTGGATGCACGACCGTTGTTGGGTTTATTGCGATTGGTATCAGAACGGAGAAACTGGCAATTGAGCATCGTCCATTGAAAAAAGACATTTACTTCCATAACAAAACAAATCGGCACAGGTTAAATGGAGGGGGAGCAGGGATGGGGATATTAAGAGCACTCAATACGGGAATCTGGGTCGGGGACGGGGGAGGCGGTGCGGGACGGGAAAGGGGTTACGGGGGGCATGGGGGGGAATCAGACCATACAACTGGGTAGGCCGCAGGGGAGTTTGGAGGAGGAAGCAGGGGGCAGTCGGCACCCTTTTCATTCCATACTGCCCACTACAGTATTTCGCTCAGGTATGCGGGAACCAGCTAGACCGGCTTATGTTATGCCGGGGGTACAGCTAGTAGCAAAATATAGCATTAGGAATTTATTCAAACAATCAGCAAAATTATTCATAATTGTAGTTTAATCAGCACGGCATTTAGCTTTGCGTAACAGGCTTTTTTCCTAACTTATTTTCCAGTGCGTGTTCGGAAAGAGTTGCTGGTGAATCAGAGTATTGAATGTCATCAATAACATTCGGAACCAATGGATCTATGGACCAATGGATGTATTAGATCATTGGACTTAAAACGTGCTTCCGATTCGTTAAGCACTGGGATTTCTCTTTCTCTTTGCGAAAAATCAGCATTTTGCAACAACTTAAAGTATTTTTTTCTTAGCTGACTTTTTAACAGAAGGAGTTCGTTCGCTTTCAAATACTTTCTCAGGTGACAAGCGATATCATGCCGATCTATGACGACTTCGTGACGCATTTCCCACAATCGATTATGCATTTTCCATAAAAGGATATTTTTTGTTCTTGCAACATGATTGGATGGAGGGAAGAAAACTAATTTTCGGCTTTCTTTCCTGCTCAATTGCATTGGTGAAACATTGAGAATTAGAGCAGAATTTTATGCAAAGTTTGAGATAACGTCGTTTTCTGCAAGCTACGTGTTTTTTGTTGCAGAACCATCATCGTTTAACTCTTCTTTAGGCAGCCATGCTCGAATTTGGCTAATATTGTGGTGCAATTTAATACCATATGCAGTGAGTACTTGGTAGTTCGAAAATCCCAAGCACACCTGAATGACTGCCTCCTGCCATAGTCGTTTTGCTACGGTATGATCACGCATCCACATTGGTGAATATACAGTGAATGTTTCGTGCTTTTTGTGTGTTGAACTAGTATTAGTTTTGTTTTGCTTTATACGGATTTTTAGTTGTAACTTGGGTTTCAATAAATCAAGACAAGTTCGAACTTCATGCGCGAAAAAAAATGTAGTTGCTGTTTGACCTGTGACTGTGTTAGGGCAATTTCTACTGGCAATCTGAAACTCATTTATGCACTGCTTAATATTTTCACCATGCGAGGCTTTGAATGCTTTTTTTTAATTCGAGTATATAAACTTCCTCAAATCTATTCTGTTTTGGTCAAACAGCACGCCAGCTAAATGGCAAATTCCACAGGTTTTGACAAAAGTCTGCATCCCAAGGAGGTGCACTGTGGGCCATTGTCTGTCACGAGCACCATCATTTTCCCATTTACGGCCATATATTCCTCAAAAACTTAAATTACGTTTTTAGATGTAGTTTTCCTCATAAATTGCTCGACCGGGAATTAACTGTGCGCATCCACTATTACAATGAATGTACACCATTCAACAACACCAAAGTCAGAATGGAACCTGTTGAAAGGTTTAAGTGGCTATTCCCACGAATGCTTAGGGTCGGCTGGTTTTTCACCCTTTTGTTCATGACATGGAATACAGCGTTTGACTTTTGCCTCCAAATCCGCATCAATGCCAAGCCACCAGCATTTACCTCGCGCTAAATATTTTATTTTTACAATCCCTAAGTTATCAGTATGTTGGTCCTGGAGTAACCTAGCACATAAATTTGTTGGCACGATAACACGTAGGTCCCAAAACAAGGTGTTACTTCAACAGAAATCTAGTTTTCTCTCATAAAATATTGTTTAATACCAGGATCTTCTACCTTTTCAGGCAACCGTGTTTTACATACTACAGAACCCTTACTAGCACCGGATTTTCAACAACAGCCTTGACCAGAGTATCATTAATACAGGCAGGGATTCTACAGATTGTAGATAAAGTACTTTGTAAGGACTTCTTCCAAATCCTCAGCCATAGCATCCAATGAAAATCTGGACAACAGGTCAGGTGTTAAATAATATTTACCAGGCACATGCTGCCATTCATAGGTTTAGCCACTGAACTGCATTGCATAACGCTAGGAGGCGACTCATGGCCATCTGCGGGATGCCATTTATGGGACCAAAGAAAAGCTTTGTTATCGGTTTGTAAGATGAAATGGTTAGAGTAAAGGAACTGGTGAAACTTCGTTACCTCCCCCACGAACCATGAATTAGTGTCTCCCAGTCGAATTGGAACTACGCTTGTTCCGCTTTTGTTGATTTTCTTGAGGTATATGAAATCGGTTTGTCCTGACCATTTGGGAAGGTATGCAACAGGCATGCTACGAGTCCAAACAGAGGTACATTTACGGCCAGTTTAAGCTTGTACTTAGGATTGTAATGAGTCAACACGTTAGACCTTTTAAACAACTGCTTAACCTTAGCCATAGCAGCATAGCACTTAGGGCCCCAAATCCATTTTTGCTCAGAGCTTAACAATTTTGTTATGGGAACTAGTTCATGCGCTAAGTTAGGCAAATATTTCATGTACTGGTTGATAAAACCTTGGAAACTCTGTAACTCGGGTATATTTCTTGGGTTAGGAGCATCAGTCACAGATTCAATTATTTCGGGTAAGTTTGTTAACCCCTCCGAATCGAGCTTATATCCAAGGTAATATAGTTCAGACTGAGTAATTTTACACTTCCCAAGACCGAGCCCGTCCCCAGAATTTTGTATGCTGACAATAGCTGGTTAAGACTATCGTCGTGTTCATCACCCTTACCACTAAACCAGGATACCATCGTAAAATGGCTCACAGTTTTGAATACCTGTTGTTAAGCTAACCATTAAAATTTGGAAGATACCTCGACTATTAGCCAAGCCAAATGGAAAACGCAGAAACTTGAAAAACCATTCGGCGTGTTAATGACTAAGGCTTCTCGTTATGCTGGAACGAACTCCATCTGAAGGAATACATTCTTTAAATCAATTAGACTGAGTGTGTCACTTCTGGAGAGCTTACCAAACAATTCGGCTAGAGTGGGGACTGGAAAGTGGTTAATTTCAAGTTGATAATTTACAGTTTTTTGTAATCCCCCACAATCCTAATCTCTCCATTAGCCTTATGCACGACCACAATGGGAGTGGCCCAACTACTGGTGCTGTCTTGCTCCAAAACTCCTATTGCTACCATGTGTTTGATTTCAGCATTGACTTTCTCTTTCAAAGTGGCGGGACTGGTCTTACTTTGCAATAAACAGGCATTGCATCAGGCTTGACCTTACCTTAGCCTAAAAATCTTTGAAGCAACCAACCCTAGTTTAAACAACTCAGGAAATTTTGCTGTCAAAATTTACGGGGTAATAGCTAGTCTATTAACTTCTAAGACTACTTCATTCTGAATCCAGTTAATGTGTCTTAAAACCAAAGGATAAAACTGTTTCAGATCGTAATCAAAGCTTGCCATTAAAGGAATTGCTAGCTTTTCGAGATTAAAGTTTGAACCTGTTCAGACGTGTCACCAATTTTAGCGTCCACTCGAATGCAACCAAAACCTTTCTCAATTTGGCCTGCCCAAGATTTAACAGAAATGTTAGTTTTTAATAATTTACAATTCTTAAAATGAGTTTAGTACCAACTATAGCAATTCTTCTCCACAATGGTGCAAAGAACCGTCCACTTTTCCACTTTCACCGAGCTGATGCTCAACACGTTAGCTTCCAAGTAATCGGCTGGCTCGTCAGAACTTTCACACTTACTGGAACTCTCAAATTCTGAACCTGGCTTAGAAGCTTCATTTTGTTGAACATAATGAGCTTTGTTGTTTTTATAATCATACTTGTGTTTCTTTCCACTACTTTTAGGATGCAGTTTAAGCTCAGATGGTTTAGCTAACTTACTAAAATGTTTAGGCTTCTTAATATTTTCTGAAACATTACACTTCAACGCTTGCTAACAAAACATCATAACGGTCAGCATCTTTAATTTTCTTGACCTTTAGAAAGCACTTGAATTGCAAAATATGCATTGAACGAGAAAATTTACTTGGATCGAATGCTTGAAACAAACCATTAGGTTTAACATCCTCAGAATTAGTTTCAGTTCCCTCAGTAGGCATTTTAACTCAAAATTCTGTGCTAAATTATTATCTTATCAGAAAGCCTTTTATTCGACAAAATACTAATTTACTCAAGTTTTACCTAAACAATCCACTAGCGACCTTCAAGTACAACTTTAGGATTTTACACATCGATTTTACACACAATGTAGCATTCAAATTTACAGCTTAAGCTTATTTACTAACACTTGTTTTCAAATAAATAGGTCAGTAGTATTACACTCTAGTATGACTAGTATTATGGTATGATTAGTATAGGATCAGTGGACCATTGGGTAGTGCTTTTGAGTTATTTTTTTTTTGGGGGGGGTGGCACGTGCAAGTAATAACATGGTTTGCCACTGCAAGTGGGAGCAAAACAGAAGGGCTATGAACCACTTACACTGCTCCTGTTTAAAGTAAAAGAACCATCAGACCGGTGGTGGTTGGGCAGGTGGGAGTGGTCGTTTCAAAAATCTATCTAGTCGTTCCTCACAAAGCCTTGCTCGGAAACTGGTGACCGAAGATGCACCCACCGTTTCACTCCTAAGGGCATTCCAAATTGGCACAACACGAACTGAAAAAAAGTGCCTTCGACAGTCCAAATGAGAGGGCTGGACATTTAGTTTCCAAGCATGGCCCATAGTATTGATCTCGCTATGCGAGACGTCAAAAAAAGGGAGGTCAACCGAGATATGGCCGTGAAGAATTTTATAAGTCAAAACCAGGTCAAATTTAATACGACGAAGGTCGAGAAGCTCCAAGCCCAGCCTGGCAAGTCGATTCTCATAGCTGACATCGCGGAGACCATGCAGGCCCTTCGTGAACCGTCGTTGGGCCCCCTCAAGCAGATCGCTGTCCCGAACCAAGTACGGCGACCAGACCGGAGTGGCATACTCAAGAATGGCCCGAACGTAAACCTTTAAAGCCCAAACGAGTGTCGAAACATTTCCCGAGGAAAAACATCTCTTAATCAGAGCACAACGACGATAGGCGCAGGCGCAAACCTCCCTGCAATGGAGGCTGGATTTCAGGTTGGAGGTAAAACGAATTCCTAGATCTTGCACCTCACGAAAGGAGGGGAGAACTACGTTTACCAAAAGGTACTTACTGCATTTATTCCGGTTTCCCACGTGGAAAGTAAGGCACTTCTGGGACGAAAGGGGCAGCTGCCAGACTGAAGACCAATCAACCACTTCGTGGATACGAGAAAGCAGTCCGGGAGCACACACCTCGGTAAAATTTTCAGAACCAATCTTAAGATCATCAGCGAATTTAAACCCGTACGTGTCAGCATCAGGAAATTTCAGATCATTTAAGTAGATTAAGAAAAGAAGCGGACCCAGAACGGACCCTTGTGGGACCCCGCTTAAGACAGGTGCCCAATCAGAGCGGGCATCTTCTACAATCACCCGCTGAGTTCGGCCTGTCAGAAAGGCTGTTAACCAAGCTTTAAGCCTTCCAGTGACACCACAGCCATCAAGCTTCAAAAGAAGCTTGCGGTGCACGACCGATTCAAAGGCCTTTTTGAAGTCAAAATATATATTATCCGACGGAATTCCAATATCGAGTGCACTGGTCCATCGGTCGAGGGCACACAGGAGCTGATGGGTAGATGAGCGTGACGGAAGGAAACAAAACTGATCCTGTGAAATAACCGAGTGCTCGCCGAAAAAATTTAGAAGACAATCTCGGATCATAGCCTCCATAACTTTACAGGCCACACAAGTCAGAGCAATCGGTCTATAATTAAGTGGATCAGAGGGGGAGCCCTTCTTGAAGATAGGAACAACATGTGCAGTTTTCCATGACGCAGGGAGCACCCCCAGGTTAAAAGAACAAGTAAACAATTTAGAAAGTGGGTAACAAATGACACTAGCAAGTTCCCGAAGCAGGAAGGCAGAAAGACCATCTGGTCCACAACTTTTACTTGGTTTAAGTTTCATTAAGGTGCGAAAAACAACAAAGGTTGGGAAATCGATCTGCTAAAGGGATGCGAGAGGGTCTGATAGTTGGGACGTCGGGACCAGGGGGTTTCCATCATCCACAATTGAGTTCGAAGCAAAAAGTTCGCAAAACTTCGCAGATTTATCTTGCTTTGTAGTAATATAAGAGTTGCCAACACGAAGAGGTGGTAGCGACCTGGATGACGAATTTAATTTCCGATATAATTTAAATAGCGAGGCAGGCGTTCCCTCTCGAATTGCTGCGACCTCCCTAGCCCTGTACCAAGCCTACACCGAATCAGAGTATTGCCTGCGTACAGTGTGGTAGGCTAAAAGAGAATCCTGGTCGAGAACTGACTTATATTTCTGCCACCGCCTGAGTTTTAGACGGCGAAGTCGCAGAATATGCCTCGGGAAATGCACTGCCTTGGGAGCCTTCCACGAGCTAGGTTGGTTTCGGCTCAGATCAATATGACCCAAAAGGATAGCAAGAAAACCACTCCACGCATGGTTAATATCGCAATGTACATCAAAAATCAGCTTGTCCCAATCTACTTGTGAAAGTGACTTCCGAAGCTTTTCGATGTCGATCTTGCCCTGCCCAGTCCCAGCAGATAAAGACTTGGCCAAACCACACCCAATGGTAATGAGATTTACAGAAAAAAATATCATGCAATGATCGCTATTGCCGAAGTGTGCACCAATAGTGAGGTCAATACTAAACGGTCGTCATGGGTAAAGATAAGGTCGAGGATATTCCCGCCTCTAGTAGGCTTATCAACCAACTGGCTGAGGCCAAGCGGCGCGATCAACTCAAGAAAAAACTCGTGGTGGGTGTCTCCAGCACAGTTGTGGAGCCAATCAACGGTGCTTAAGTTGAAATCACCCAGGATCAAATTTGAATGGCCAGGATTGACCGAGTTGACAATAAATTCAGCAATGTTAAGGATTTCGCAATTTAAATAACTATTCGGTAGATACCCCAGGATGAATGTAATTTTGTGAGAGGGTAAGTCGAGGGCAATACATTCAGCGGATGCCGAGGACCCAGTAACAACCAAAGGGATTCCAACCCGGTGGACCACTAGTAGGCCCCCGCCCCTTCTACCCCTATCCCGACGTATCACAGTGTACAAACGGTTATCAACCAGCATAGAATCAGTGAAGTCACAGGTGAGCCATGACTCAACAACAAAAATTATGTCCAAGTAGTTCCGTCCAACCAATTCCCGGAAGCAGCCGATGTTTCTAATGACACTCCTGGCATTAAGTAGAACGCATGCCAGGTGACGATTAGCAGCGCATGCATCATGGCCGTAAATGGGGGTATCCCCAATTAAGCAACGTGGTTTCCCAGAGGAACATGGATTTTAATAAGTTCCAGCTGTAATACGCGCTTACCCCAGGCAGTCAGGTGTATGCAATCACGTGCCATAAGAGTATGATCTTCCAAAATGGCCTTGTCTATCGAGACAAAAGAGAACTGGTTATCGACGCACATTTTCCGCAGGAGAGAGTTTGCATGCACTATCTTCTGATCAACCAGTCGATTTGCTGATCCAAGTCTAGGTAGCAGACCGATAACGGTAATACTTGCAAGAGGAAAGCGCGCACGCAGAGAAGCAATAAATTCATGGATAAACAACACCACATGATTCGGAGATTCATCAACAATGTCGTTTAATCCGGCACACACGATGAAAGTTCCATGAGGATCCCCTGCATCCAACAAAAGAGGAAGTTGCGAGCTCAGATCTTTAGCTCTAAGACCTGAAAAGTCCAGGTTCTGGACCTTGGGTTATTGCTACCCCGCAAACTCCTGACGTGTGAGTCTCCCAAGATTAATGTGTGGGCCTTCCAACTTTGTGACAGAAGTTCGATCTCCAGTCGAGTATCACATTCCCTAGAGAATTCCGGGGAAGTACACCCTTCCCTCTGGTACATCGTGTCCCGTTTACTATTTTGGGCCAAACAAAGGTCGTTAACAAGAGACAAAAGGTTTCCAGGATTATCACAATTTTGCACGCTAGCGTCGTTTACACATGGGCTAGACAGGAAATTCGAAGCCGCACTTTTTCTAACCCGGTGTTTTTTACCTCTTCAAACTGTAACATTCTGATGGAGCGCAGTCGTATGTGAGGGGAAGGGGTTTTTCATGGTGGCTGGGGCCTCCTGTTTTGCTAGGTGGGCTGATAACAATTCAAGTCCACCATCATCAGTGGATTTCAAATTTACCTGGAGTGTAGATGCCTCACCAAGTGGGATTTTAGCTTTAGACCCTTCTATACCATCATTATGGTTTTTATCAATGAAGGCAGCCGACATTTCCTCCATTTTGCTGCACAAAACGTCGCTAATTTTCTCTAATTTATTCTCTATTTTATTCTCAAATAAGAGTATCAGTCAGTTTACATCCGCCTTTAATCACCTTAACCAATCCCCATAGATGTAAGTTGCAAGTGCGGGCAATTGGTCCTTTAAGCGTTGTGTCAATAGGTAGCGGGAGGCGGGAAAAGCTCCCGCCGACGAATCCCTGCTTCCCTCTTCTCGTGAGATGAGTGGTTTTGTGTGCAGAAGCGACGAACCAGCTAAGAACAGAAAATGAAAGGTTTTTATCATTGTATAGGACAGAGGAAGGGTTATTAGTGGTAAACGGCTCAGTTATAGCGAACTCTCACTAAAAGGCTATCAAAAAATATAGGACAACTGGTTTAATATATGCCTGAATAGAGTATATTGAGAGTCTATAAAGAGTAGGTACGTGTCTGTGTGCCAGCCGGTTTTTAACTTGTGTACGTACGCAGTTGTTAGGTCCTGATATAAAATTCGTGTTAAACATGGCTCAAGTGAAGCGGCCTGGGATGTGATGTTGGGGTGGATGATAACTAGATCCTTATTCTCCTCTAAAAGCAAAACCTCCGGTTCCTTTTTAACAGAGGGGAATATGTTAAAATACGTACATATCGTAACAGATGGAACGGGTCTAACAACGAGGGAGTCATAATTTTTATCTGCGAGAGCTTTTTAGAAGCACTATGCACAGATCGCACAAGCCTTGGTATTCCTTAGTTTATATGAGAATGAATGAAGACATCAAGTCTCAGCCCGTTACTGCTAAGACTAATGGCCAATCAGGGCTAAGATCCTCCCACAAAAAAGGGGGAGGGATGTACAGAACAATGAAGGGTCGTCAAACCGAACATCCATGCACCAGATAGAAGAGTTATAGCATAACAAGAGAAAACAAACTGGTGACAGACCTAGACACCCTATAGTCAAATAGGGAGATAAAGTCAATCAGCATTACGACTCCCCACAAAAACAAAAACAAGGGTAAATGTTCATTGATCACCCCTCCACAACGAAAACCCAGACAGAAAGCGTATCCATAACAAGTAAAAACAAATTAGTGCGGTGCGTGAACTCCGTGTTAAAGAGGAGCGTTAGGCTACTATGAAGTTTAAATGCCCTAAACTACTCGACCACAATTGATTTTTAGTAAATACACTTTGTTAAAGGACATGTGTTTTTGAACAACTTGAAGTATTAAAGGTTAAACAATTTATTATAAATAAATAATAAAATATGGTACAAAAATATACATTGATAAATTATTATATATAACATAATCTTAAAATATTCTGAACTAATTATTATCCTCCATTTCTTGAAATTCGTTTTGGCACACGAAGTTGAATATCTCACTGATTCACCAGCGAACAGCAATTAACACTTGCACACAAAATAAGGATAGCGAGACGTCATGTTACAGAATATCTTGACCGAAAACCTTTTTTTCTGGATAGGCCGTTTATTCATGGAGTTGCTGCTCAATTGTAAAACACAAACGAGGCTTTCCGGCTATGCTCCCACTTAGCAACAGGAAAATCCACTATGAAAAACGCAACTCAAGAAACGTACTATTAATATGCAACTCCGGCGATTACCCAAACATTAGTATAATCCAAGCCATCTATTAAATGAACTGACGTTACGCACCTTTAACCAGATTTTCAACAAAAATCACAACGGTGGTAATTACGGACTGAACTCGTCAAATTATGCATGCAAATTGGCTTATCAAACATCAGACGGATAAGTTCATTATTCTCAGGTAACCGGCGCACGGGTTTAAAACTACGCAGACGTCAAACATTCAAACGGTAACTGAAGGAAACAAGGTTCAGACATTATTAAAACAAAAGGTTAAAATTTCGTAGTACAACCTGAGTGTTGAGGCTTTTTCCATTAGACGAACAAGGCTTCGTTGATACGCAGGCGGCTAGCACACCGGCAACACAAATGAAGAAAATAACATCACCAAAGCTCAGGAATATATGCTGCAAGTAGTACGGAGCAGTCCACTCCCACATAGACTTCACATGGCATTGCTCAAGATCACGTGTTACTTTCACTTTTAAAGGAGACACATAGCCTCGTTTTACAAATTAAAATTTACATTCCTGACTTAAAAACAAATAACAAATACAATTTTTTAATTACTACACTTAAATCTTAGAAACGATGTTCGCTACAATATTATCGTTTCACATAAATCAACCTAATAATTCAAACTTAAATTATGAAATATATATCAAAATTGCGAAAATAGCAGGTAAGAGGCACCCTCCCAGTGCACCAGTTCTAGGTGGGAAGCGCTCAAACCATACCTAGGGTCCACCCAGATATCGCCCCACATTAGTTGACAGGCATGGTGTCTGACGAAGGGAGATGACAGAAAAATAAATTATCGAATCACCATTCGGAGGTGTGAAAACAAACTCCTCACAAAAAGGAGGGGGCTGAAATACATACTCGTCATCGAACACCTACACACAAGACAGAAGAGTAGACATGACAAGTTGTTGACAGAAAAATAAACCGAATAAAATATCGAATATTCATTAGGGTGTTTATGAGGCTTATGAATTAAGCCTGAAAAAACAATAACAAGTGTCCGATATCGGTGTCAATCCTTTCATTTATAGGTTGTTAAAGAAAAAACCAGCTGGGGGAAATTAAAAACCCGAGGTGCCCTAACAAAAACAATGTGCAGCTTGTTCACGGAATAATGAAGCAGCATTTAAAACGAGACCCTAGGGTTAATTAAGAAGACTGTCAGTTATCAAGGAGGATGACAAGGAGAGGTGACAAGAAAGACAAGACGGAGGAATTTAAACACAGACACCCCAACGTCTCATTTTCCACATAACCCAAACGTAACCCTTTGAATACAACAAACGTGAATAACGTACAGAGGCATACTAAAAACTGGATGGGGCGGAGTCCAAATGCGTCAGCGCTACATTATAGGCCGAAACACGTCACGTGCAGTCCACAGCCAACCAGTCACAATACATATGAAGTGGACCAACGAGAGAGTGTAGGATATAGTACAACGTATATGAAAACAAATGAGTAGGATTCGTCAGCAGGTGAAAAAAAGCTGTTCCAACTGAAACAACGTAAAATGTGGTAGAAAGTAACAACAGTTAAACGTTTTAAAAGTGACACATATTTACTTTACAAGGAAAAAAGCAGGGCGAAGTGCATACTTTTTTCGTATTGCATGTAGGATAGGTAGTATTAAAGGAGGCTTCCATTTCTTTATTTAGATTCGCAGGAAAAGTAAAATAGCAATTCTAAAGATAATAGAATGTCCCGATAGTTACTTTCTCAGAGGAGAAATACATCTGCAAATCACAGAATTTCAAGGAAAACTGTTTATTCAACTAAGGAATAGATCGCACCAGACCCGGCTTGCTAACAGAACGCAGAAGCGAATAGTTAATAAAGAACATATCATTTTCATAGATTTTTAGTAACTTTTTTGTTATTGTTGTACAAACAAAGCACAAGGTTTTCAGTTGAAAACAAGACCTATTAGAGTACACCTGTGTCGATTTTAGATACTTCATTAGATTTCAGCATTTATTTAGAGTGGTAATCGTTTGCAGTAGTTTTTTGATCGCTTTAAACAATGGTTTTTCTTCATAGTTCTCAACCGCTTTCTTCTTCTCCGCACTCTTGTAACAATGGAACAGTGTAGGATCGCAACAATGGTTTTCGGTTTGAGTGCTGGGATATCTCAGCACTGCTTTCCTTTTTTTGTTTTACATCTGTCACAAATACGGCATAAACGCCAACAACACGAATCTACTTTCGTAATTTTATCAATGATGATTAAACACAGATCAAATACATCCAACAACCAAAATAAAAAGCAGAGTACGAAGCTTTCGTATTCAAGACTTATTAAAATTCAGAAATGCGCTGCAACCTAAAAAAAAGGACTACGAAACTTTCGTAATGCAAGAATTAAAATTCATCACAACTTAACTCAGTTGTAGGAAATGCAATGTGGCACCATGAACGTTTGCTTTAATTGTTCATCGTCAAATTCGCTGCATTTATCTTGTTTTGTCAGTAGTTTGGGTTACCGTGCAAAATATCAGATGCTGCCACCATCATATCTTCACTAGAACTTTTGTACGCCGCTTAACTATCGTTAGCACTAGTTCAAATGCAACAATAAGTCAACGCGTGGTAACAATGACGGGTCGTGCGGAAAAGGCGAAAGCGGTTGAGAAATAGGATCTTACCCGTTCCCTCATGCTGAGCCCAACAATACTCGGGCGCTGTGCGCCTTCGTTATTGTTATAGCTCAGCACTCAGGAAACGGGTAAGATCCTATACTTCCTTTGTTGACAGTTTACAAACGTTCAAAAAGTAGAGACCCTTTACAGGCGGAAAGGAAAGGATTTTATTCTTGATAGGAAAGGAAGTAGACCATTTAGGCATATACATTTTTGGATAATTTTTTCGTGCTTCTAGCCTGACGACCAGGCAGTTTTCCTACATCTCCGAGTAAAGTCAGGGGTAAGAGCTAGACCAGCAACACTCGTCCTCGTTACTTGATAACATCAAAATAGCATTGGAACAAAAGATTTTGTTCGTTTAGCAAAAGTAAACAATTTCCATTTGCTGCAGAAAAAGATAAACTAAGTCAACACACAAACCACGAACAGCACAACCAAGCACACAGTCGGTAGCAAACTTTGCTGTATGACTTGGCGAGTCATCTTACACAACCCAAAACCATAACTGGTAGAAAAACCCGCCAAGTTTCCAAAAACGATCCGCCTTTGAAGGTAGTGATATCATTCAACCAAGGAAAGGCCACCAAGGTCAATCATATTAGCCAAGTTAATCGCACCGACTAACAGTTCGAAAGCTAAATAAAAACTTGAAGATAGCTACTCAAGTTTTCATTTAACGTCCAAAGTATTATTGGTTGCGATTAACTTGGTTAATAGGATTGACCTTGGCGGCCTTTCCCTGGTTGAATGATATCACTAACTTCAAAGGCCGATCGTTTTTGGAAACTTGGCGGGTTTTTCTACCAGTTTTGGTTTTGGGTGGATATCACAACTTTCATAAGACTGTGAACGTACATAAGGTTACACCGTTTTATCTTCATGTGAAGCTTTTTTATAGAGGAATTTAATGTCTATAAATTTTCACATTTATAATCTTCAATCCCATTTTTGCACACACTAGCTAACAATGGCTGATTTCATTCGTTTCGCTCACTCAATCAGCACATCCCCTTCAGTTGTTTTGTTTCACTGCATCTTCCCCTAAATTTTTCCCGATCTCGTTGACATTTAGTCATGCAAAAACCCCCTATGGTCGCTGTTATTAAAACAGCAGACAGCGAAGCATTTTATTTTTGGGTTATTAACAAAAACCCCGTTAGCTCGTCGATGCTCGTATTGTTGCGTAACCATCATGTAACGTGCATCCCTTTATTCTTACGCAATCCACGGAAACGTTAATGTTTCTTTACTTTGTCCTTTGTTACAGTTCAGTTTTTTGTTCGTCCAGGCTTTTACAATTAATCTAAGGACCAGTGTTGATTGTTCAAGCCTTGTTGCTTGAAATCTTTGGTTGCAACTTGGAAAAGAAATGAAATTTAATTTCCCTGGTGGCGAATTTCAAAACCCTCCCACGCATTTGTCCTGACCCCTACAACACCCAAACCAACAAAAGGACCATCCTCAGATCACCATCCATCCGTGTGCAAAAGTTCAGCTACGTAGGCCTTCGCAATTTTGCGCTAGGCATGAGCAAAAAGTCTATGAGATTTAACGTGGGAAAAATCTTATTAGCTAGTCAGCTCGCTAGCTAGCTAGCTAGAAAGTAACATAAAAACAACGTTATTGACGCATCTTTTTCTCTATGGTTGGTGGACACTCATCCTTTAAATTTTAGTTTTCTTAATCTCTGACCCTTCCCCTTACATTTTCCACAATTTAAAACATTTCTGTCGCATTGGGATTTACCCTCAACATGCCAAAATATGCTTTTAGTTGCTTACAGTTAACAGACACATGTCTGCTAGTGAGCCGCCTTTTTATCATTAACAATCAATTTTTAACAATCGGATATCTACAATGGGATGAGCTACTGTTACTTGGCAGCGACACACTACCGTTGTAGTTGTAGGCTGAAAATAAGACTTTTCTGTACTGATTTTCGAAGAATTTAGTTATTTTATTAAATTTATATTATTTTTTAGGATTAGGATATCTCTCTTGAGTCTCGTACTATGGTGGACAAACAGACAGTAATTTTTCACAAGTTTACTTTACAATTTTCTATGGATTTTCATGGTTCTTGGGGGAGTAAGTGTTGACGATTTGATACGGACGGACTTTTATTGCTAACAGATTTAGCAGCATTTTTTCATTGCATTACGAATGGGGCTTGTTTTTAGTTGAAATCAAGACATTTTCCCAAGAGTCGACTAGGAGTTTAGTAGTTGTAGATTATTTTCAGAGGACTAACATGTCTTGATTTGTTTTATCATACACGTTATTTTCTTATTACACTGATTCCTTTACTTGAAAAAATGTTAGATCCCAGTTCGAGCTAAAAAAAAAATTTTCCGTGCTTTATTTGTGTAGCACATACCTCTAACGTAGTTATAGAATATTTTCCAGAGAGTTACACGTGTTGGGGTTGTAACAAATATTTTTATCAAAATGTATTCATGACCTTAGCTGCAAAAAAATGACCTACGTTAGGTGCTGATCTCTAGACGAACTGAAAAAACGAGTTCAGGCTAAAACAAGTCGTTTGTGAACCTCATTTTGAGGGATGGTACACGTCCTTTTTTCCCTACAAGTTTTCTTTTTGCACTATACCCAGGTAACACTGCACATTGATTCGTCGTGGATTTTGTGTTGTTTCGTTGAATCAATGTTTACGTTGAAATGATAACATTTTCTTAACACTAAAACAACCAAATTTTGTAAGGTCTTAAATTAAAATGCTAAGCAATGTTTTAAGTCTGTGTGGAAAAAATGATGTATTTAATCTGTTACAATTTTTTTTTATATGGTTGATATAATGTTGAAATATTGTTACTATTTCAACATTAATTTAAATATTGAGGCACAACTCCAAATCAACATTATTTCAACAAACCTAGTACCGGAGTTAAATAAAGTTAAAAATATTTGTTCTATTCTTTTCAATGAATTAGGTGGTTTCAAACAGTCGACAGTCAAGCTAAAATATTAAATTTTTGTTTGTTGATTTCACGTTGATGTAATGTGGACATTTCAACACAAACCCAATGTTGAAGCACAACGTGAAAATGTCATCCTTTCAACAATACTACCTAGGGGTTTTGAAGAGGTTAAAAACAGCATTTTCTAATTTTTTTATATGAACTAGCTGTTTTAAAACATCCCCCGCCCACTCACAATATTAATTTTTGTACTTGGATTTCACATTGATATAATGTGGTAATTTCAACACAAATCTAAGGTTGAAGCACAAGGTGAAACCGTTATTTTTTCAACAATACTACCTACGATTTCGGAAGAGTTGAAAAATTTCATTTTCCCAATTTTTCCATATGTAGCAGCAGTTTTGAAACATCCCCTGCCCGCTTTCCATTTTTATTTTGTATGCTGATTTCACGTCAATGTAATGTGGACATTTCAACACAAATCCAATGTTGAAGCACAACATAAAACCGTCATTCTGTCAACAATTCTACCAACGAGTTTTGAAGGGGTTAAAAAGTGAATTTTCAAAATTTTTCAACATATACTAAGAGTTTTGTAACGTCCCCTGCGCACTAACCATATTTAATTTTTGTCTGTTGATTTCACGTGGATGTAATGTGGACATTTCAACACAAGTCCAATGTTAAAGCACAAAGTGAAACCGTCCTTCTTTCAACATTACTACCTACGAGTTTTGAAGGGGTTAAAAGTGCATTTTTCCTAATTTTTTATATGACTAGCGGCTTTGAAACGTCCCCTGCCCACTCACCATATTTAATTTTTGTATATTGATTTCACGTTGATGTAATGTGGACATTTCAACACAAATCGAATGTTGAAGTCCAACATGAAACCGTGATTCTTTCAACAATACCACCAACGAGTTTTGAATGGGTTAAAAATTGCATTTTCCCATTTTTTAAATATATACTAAGTTTTTTGATACGACCCTGCCCACTCATCATGTTTGATTTTGTATGTTGATTTCACGTTGATGTAATATAGACATTTCAACACAAACCCAATGTTGAAGCACAACGTGAAAACGTGATCCTTTCAACAATACTACTTAGGGGTTTTGAAAAGGTTAAAAACTGCATTTTCCAATTTTTTTTATATGAACTAGCTGTTTTAAAACATCACCCGCCCACTCACCATATTTAATTTTTGTGTTTTGATTTCACGTTGATGTAATATGGACATTTCAACACAAACCCAATGTTGAAGCATAACGTGAAACTGTCATTCTTTTAACAATACTACCTACGAGTTTTGAAGGGGTTAAAGGTGCATTTTTCCTAATTTTAAATGTGTACTAGCGGTTTTGAAACGTTTGCAACCCACTCACCATATTTAATGTTTGTATGTTGATTTCACGTTGATGTAATGTGGAAATTTCAACACAAATCTAATGTTGAAGTACAACGCGAAACCGTCATTCCTTCAACGATACCACCAACGAGTTTTAAATGGGTTAAAAATTACATTTTCCCAATTTTTTAATATATACTAAGTTTTTTGATACGTCCCTGCCCACTCATCATGTTTGATTTTGTATGTTGATTTCACGTTGATGTAATATGGACATTTCAACACAAACCCAATGTTGAAGGATAACGTGAAACCGTCATTCTTTCAACGATACAACCAACGAGTTTGAAGGGGTTAAAAATTGAATTTTCCCAAATTTTTAGTATATGTTAAGCGTTCTGAAACGTCACCTGCCCACTCATCATGTTTAATTTTTTATGTTGATTTCGTGTTGATGTAATGTGAAATCAACACAAACCCAATGTTGAAGCATAACGTGAAACCGTCATACTTTCAACAATACTACCATGAGTTTTGAAGGGATTAAAAGGACATTTTCCCAAATTTTAATATGTACTAGCGGTTTTGAAACGTCCCCTGCCCACTCATCATATTTAATTTTTGTATGTTGATTTCGTGTTGATGTAATGTGGATATTTCAACACAAACCTAATGTTGAAGCACAACGTGAAACCGTCATCCTTTCAAAAATACTACTGACGAGTTTCAAAGGGGTTAAAAGTACATTTTCTTAAATTTGTAATATGTACTAGCTGTTTTGAAACGTTCACTGTCCACTCACCATACTTATTTTTTGTATGTTGATCCAACCCGATATGTTTGCGTGCCGGGATGTCTCTGAATATACATTCGTGCATTATTTCATTTCTGGTATTTCATTTAGGTTCGCAATACATTAAGCAATTGCAGGTTCATGATTTGTGTAGCCAGCCATGTCTAGTTTTCCGAAAGTTCAAAACGGGATTTGAATCTTTTTAGCATCATTATGTTCTAGCGTACATAATTTTATTTGATGTCGCGTCCACAATCACACTAAAACCTTGGAAAGTTGGTCATGCTTCTTGCCTGCGAAAACCATGTTTCAAAATGTGCGTTTTTCGTATTATTTTATCGCATTTTTAGGGAAGCTCCACTAAAAAAATATATAAATCCCACCCCACACACGAAAAATAGCATGGCCGCACTGTATCAGACTTTGAGAGGTTTTAAAAAAAAAGAAAATAAAAAGCTGCCCGTCCGCATCGACTGTTTGTTTGTAAACTTATGAGAACCAAGGTATTTGCTTTTATCATCCTTACTTTACTTTTTTTTTCGAGCTTGTTTTAACTTTGAAAAATGTCAGGTAGTTCTTTGTGTGTGTGTGTGTGTGTAAACCAACGCTTCCAAGACACTTCTTACCCGGATTAATGTTGGTATCATTTGAAATTAACATGGAAAAAAAATCGGCAGTGTGTCCAGATAATAATTCAGCGTTTCATTTGGAATGACAAAAAGTAACGACAGAGATACGTACTGTCTCTGGCAATGCTTTCTGCAAAGTGCGAAAACAAACGGAATACATAATATATATTAAGCAAGTTTACTTAACAACAAAACTATTATAGCCCTATGTTGTAATTGTACTGTACTATATGCGTTTCAAAGATTGTTTGCGTATTTATTAAAAATATTATCCCACCTTCTCTAATTTTCGTTTGCTCTTTCACTACTGAAACATCTTAATTTTCCCTTTTGTGTGCCCTTTAATTTAGTGGAAAAAAGGTTGGGACGGGAAGTGGCTACTGAGATAGGGGAAGAGGGGGTCTCAAGATACTACGGGCACATCGGCTACCGATGGGACGATGAGCCAATCCTACATTGGCTGTGACAGTCAGTTCCCTTAGGAAAAAAAAAACTTGTTAGGAAGGAAAACTCATAGCTGGAATGGTACAATCCAGCCGAGGGCTGCTAATCGTGCAGATTTATAGCATGCGGTTGTTAAAAGTGTAAAACATTTACACCTCCAATCTCATCGCATGAATATGAAAAGTAACTTTAGCGACGAAGCAGGAAGGGAGCGAGGGGATCGTTTGCCCCCTCACATTTTGGACGCCCCTCCCCTTGACGCCCCACACCGATCAGATCAAAATCAAACGTATAAACGAAAAAAAATTTAATTACTCAAGAAAAATACGTTCGCTTTCCTCACAGCGACAGGTTACATCAATAGAGCCGTTGTAACTGTGAGAGTTGCAAAATCCTTTTTCAGCTGTATTAAAAAACGTTCTCAAAAAAATGGAGTGGAAACATTAAAAAACGTTCGGCCTGAGAAAGAAAATTGAAGAGTGTTTTTTATTAGTTTTTTTTTGAGGTGGGGAGGTGGCAACCAACTGGAAAAGCAGAATTACTCGGTTCGCCCCCCCCCCCCCCGTTGCTAAAATTGCTACCCCACTGCCACCGCCCCATTGAAGTGATTTTTGCGTCATCCCTGAAAGTAGCACATTCCGACGAAAGTATATCAGCTCATTTGTTTGTTTTGAGAGTCGTTTTGAAATGTGACGGATTTTCATCTTTCTTATAATTTTTTTGTTTTAGGCTCCTCAGATAGTGAAAAGATCATTAAAAAGTTAAAAATTGGAAATTTTAAATTTAAATACAAAACTACCTATAGTTGTGCACAGAAAATCTAACGGCGGCGGGCATCGGCGGCCTGCTGATCTTATTTTTTTATCAGCAACGGCGTTCGGAATTTTGGGAAAATCATCGGCGGCAGTGGCGTGGCGTAATGGTGCAAGGGTCTACCGTAAAAGGACGCCAAGGGTTTCCGTTACGCAGAAAACAACCACAGTAGTGCGCGCGCGAGATTTGTTTTCGTCCCGCACCATAAATTACACAGGGCAGCACCACTGTGTTTCAGCCTTTATTCCTGCCTGCCTAAGACGACAAAATGAATGTGAGTAGTTTTATTGCTTCAACATTGTACTGTACATAATTTTGTTTATTAGACTTTGTCGTTTTGTGCGGCTTTTGATTTTCCTTCCTCCTGTCCCAACGTGGCCAAGCCATTTGTGGTCAACATAGGCCTAATTATGGGCGTTTCATAAAAAAAATTGCTTAATCTGCGAGTTTAGTTTTGTGAGCGATCGATCCATGTAATGTTGTATGCTACGTATCCAACACTGGTTTAAACTCTGTTAACGAACTTGTTGCCAGACGTGATTAATTGAAAGACAAGACGGCATTGCTATGTGGTGGATGCTGGACATAATGTGTTTTTCTTGTAAGGTTAGTTGCCTTGGCTAGTATAGAATTTCATTAGAAAGGTGAGTGCCAGTTCCATGCGAAAATGATTATCTAGTTTCATAGTTTCAATCATGGTTTCAATGCGCACATCACAGCTTTACGCTTACCATTTGTGGCATACTGATTTACGCAGTGCTAATAGCTCGTGAATGAGAATGGGACCAGTCGATTGGTACCAGGGGTGAAAAGCAGAGAGAAGCGCATTTAATAATGCATACGATTCATTCTTTTTTTTTAGTGTCAGTGCGTTACTTTCGTGACCAAAATATGCTTACCCAGAACCAATGAAAAAAAAAGCGTCATTTAAATTCAGTTACTAGGCATTTTACGGTTTCTGAAATTTGGTAGTACGTACTTTACCAATGGTATTTTTTTTATTTCGTCAAACTAATTAAAGTGGCACTGTCACCGATTGAAAAGTGACCAATACCATGGTGCCATCTAGCGGCAGTGATATTGTTAACCTTTGTAGCTTGCTCCCAGGTGCACGAGGACGTACCAAATTTCATTCAATGATTTGGAACGTTGTGACTTGTTTGTTTCGTTAAAATAAATGGCATTATGCATTCCTTCGGTTGATGCAAGCAAGTGCTAGAGAGTATTAGACAGCACTGGATGTTCCCAGATTCTGCCTACTGCCAATTGGTGATAGTGCCGCTTTGGAAATGGAATCATAAATATTATCTTTACTTAGCACGCCTCATCCCAAAACATACATGACAAATTATGAGCAAGTAGGTGCCTACTTGCTCAGGTAGCGACTGGGGGGGGGGGGGATTGAGGTTTAAACTGTCATTGCACATGCACTTGTTATTTGTTACACGGGTGGAAATAACCGAGTCGGCATTTCACCTGTGCTAAAGTACTCTTTTCCCATGTGAGAGGGAGGGAGAGGGGGGAGGGTGAAAAAGCACGTAGTCGGCTAGGGAGTGGGGAAGGTCGGCTTTCAGCTGGGAGGGGGGCTTCCAAATATACCACGCGGCTACTGCATTGAAAGTAAAGCCATTATCCCCAGTGGATTAGTGCATTTACCGTACAAGAGTGAGTCTGTGCATACCATCGCACTCAGCCTTACGCCGTTGTTGTATTGTTCCTACATCGACCTTAACGTCTGGGCACCAGTCACCCCAACTGCATATTCCGCACAGTGGCGAAAAATACCGCAGCTTGACGTAGAAATTTTCCACGATGTAAAAATGCGTTTGCTTGACTAAATTCTTTTAAACATCGAGTGCTTCACTGGTACAATTCAATGCAGTGATGACGTGCGTAATACGTAATGAACATATTAATTTACAACTTCTGACTTTCCTTCTCAGTTACAACCTCGGATGATGATTAGTCTAGCGGCCGTTGCAGATCGCAAGACATTTTGGTGAAAATATTTCGCACAATGAATCAAATGGCTGCGTTTATTAAAAGCGATGGTGGTTACTTATCGTTAGGTTTCTCGTATCGAACACTATCAATTCACCAATTTTGGTACAACACAATAACAAATTTTATATGAAGTGGCACAGCATTTGTCAAATACATGTTTAAGATGTTATTTTTTTTTAAGTACGAAGAGAGAGGGGGTGGCTATGAGTCGCGTGGTTTTTTTAAGTACGGGGAGGAAAGGGGTGGCTATAAGTTAGTTTTTTAAGTATGGGGAGGGAGGGGGTGGCTATGAGGCTCGCGGTTTTTGTGGGGGAAGGTCCAACATCTCGGCACAGATGACCACAAGGGAGGATGCCTTAAAAAGCGGCCACATGGTTTTTGAATGGCCCCTAATCATTATTAAATTTTATTATGCTTACGCGCTATTATTAACTTCCACAAAGGAGTTGAAGGGGTCGGACGTTCGACAGAAGCTCTCCACAACACCCAAGAGGCCAGCTTCGGTGCGGGAAACACTTAAAGAAACTCGGCGAGGATTACTGCAGCAATCCCTAGCTCACCATGGCGCTGCTTAAATGTATGGTATGTGAAGAGGAAGCAATAAGTAGGTACCTATCATGCCAACGATGTAAGGCTAAAGCTCATGCTTCTTGCCTAGACATGACATCAACGAATTTTGACAAAATGAACAAAAAAGCCAAAAAGGAATGGAAATGCAGCTGTTGTAAAAATCCCCATAAATCTAACAACCTCGAACTTGTGCATGATGACAGCAGTGCAAAAGTTCCTGTGACAACAACTCATGAAACTCGTTCCAAACTGCAATTTAGTGCTGCTGATATTAACCGTAACGCGAAAGATTTTAACCTCATAAAGGAGAATTTCGACAGATTTGAAAGTGCTTTAAATTGTTTTTCTGATCAAGCTGACGACCAAAGCAAACAGATCAAAGATTTGGTAGAGGAAGTGCGACTGTTACGCCAAGAAAACTGCCATCTTATGGCGGAAAACAAACAGTTGACTATGCAAGTGAACCAACTGGCCCAAGATTTAAATACCTTGGACCAATACGGACGCAGAAATAATATTGAGATACACAGCATTCCACAGACCGAAAATGAATCAACCGACGACATTTTACGTGCCGTTGGGTCCACTCTGCATGTCACTATTAATCCGGGTGACATTGAAGCAAGACATCGAATTAACACCAGTAAAGACGGGCCTCAGCCAATCATTGTACGCCTTGTAAATACAAGACTAAAAGAAAGATTAGTAAAGAAACGACGTGAGACGACCACTTTTACTGCAAATGTAGTGAATCGTTCCTTCTCTAACACAACGCCAGTCTATTTGAATGACAACTTAACTCCAAATAACAGGAAATTGATGGGACTAGCTAAATCAATGCGCCAACAGCTTGGCTACAAATTCGTGTGGTACACCAGAGACAATGTCTATGTTAGATTCAATGAAAACTCGAGAGCTATTTGTATCCATTCGGAAAGCGATATTTTTAACTTGTCATCCGATAGCCGAACTGGCACGCCTCCTAGGGACCGAGGGGAGGCGGATGGTTTTAAAATCCCCCCCCCCCCCCCCCCCCCGGCAAGGAGGGTCAGGAAGGGGACAGCAATCTCGTCGCCAGTCTCAAATCCCTAATAACAGGCTTGCGATTTTGACTTCCGATAAACCATTTCCATCTTAAATGGATACTCAAACTTATCTTAACCAGCAATGCTCTGTTATACCTAACCCTTTTCGAAACTAGTAATATTTTTGTGAACGAGCTTGGACTGCAGATACTACATTTTAATATTCGAAGCATGGCTAAGCACTTTGATGAACTTCTATTATATCTCAACATTCTTAAACAAACCATCCACATTTTAATTTTAACAGAAACGTGGCACAACAGTCACAATGTCTCCCTCTTTCGCATCCCAAGCTATAATCTCTTTCATAATCATACTGTTAAATCTAAGGGTACTGGTGTAATGGTTTTTGTCAAGAATGACCTTAACGTTGTATTAACGGAGCCTATTGTAAATAATTTCGAGGTAGTGGCTTTAGATTGCAGCTATAACGACTTTCAATTTATGCTACTTAATGTTTATCGATCACCAAGCCTACAAATGAGGCCATTCATTGAAGAGCTTTACAATTTTTTGGAACAATACGATTGTAAAAACATTATTTTATTAGGAGACATCAACATCGATTTATTAAGTGTTAATTCGAAGCTTGTCTCGGATTACCTTGATTTAATGAGCGAATTTGGATTCCGCTCGCTTATGAACGTTCCAACTAGAGTCACACTTAACACAAAATCATGTCTTGACCACATTTTTTGCGATTGCCAGACCGAACTAATGCAGAATCGGCTGTAATTCAAACCTCAGTTACAGACCATTTTGGGACCGCATTTTATATTGACATAAAAAAACCAGCATTTTAATCCAATGTCTGACGACAAACATTCGTGGGAAATTAACTACTCTGCATTTGAAAACTTTATCAGATGTGAAAACTGGCAGAATGTGTACTTGCAGCATGATGTAAATGTGGCTTTTAATATTTTAATGACAAGATTAGCAAGTGCATGCAATCTGCCAAGTGTAAAAAACGTAAACCTCCTTCCAAAGAAAACAAACTTAAGCCATGGATGACCAGTGGTATTCTTAAGTCGATTAGGAAGCGTGATATGTTGTTTGGTAAACTTAAAAAGAAACCATTTAATGAGAGACTGAAAAATTACTATTCTAATTATCGTAATTTATTGACGAATTTAATTAAATGACAGAAAGAGGATTTTTACAAGCTAAATTTGAAACTGCTGGAAAAGACATTAAAAAGAAGTGGAATATTGTACAAGAATTAACTGGTGGAGCACAAAAAGGTAATATACTTCCTAAAAATGGCGATTCGTCAGAGTTTGCTGCCCAGTTCAGTGTTCATTTCTCAAATATCGCAAGGTCACTGAACTCTGAAAATTCAAGTAATACACTTCACTTAGGTGCAAATACGCATATTCCACGCAATCCTATTACTTTCTTTCTCAAACCCGTCACTAAAATTGAACTTGAAAAATTTTTTGATAACTTGATCAACAGCAAGGCTCCAGGTCATGATGGGGTCACTGTTAAATTACTTAAGGACAACAAAACTACTTTAGTACCCGTCTTATTATTTTTGTTTAACTTGTCTTTTGAAAATGGATTGTTTCCAACAGCATTAAAGAAAGCCATTGTTACCCCTATCTTTAAATCAGGGGACAAGGAAAATTTTAGCAATTACCGTCCTATTTCACTCCTTTCAGTAATTTCAAAGTTACTAGAAACGTGTATGAAAAAAAGATTAGCACACTTCCTCGAGCAATCCAACTTTTTCTCTAAACGTCAGTTTGGTTTTCAAAAAAGAGTTGGCACTGAGGATGGTATTCTTGAATTCACCAATGCTGTATACAATTCACTTGACACTGGTGACGTAACAATTGGAATTTTTCTGGATATTGCTAAAGCATTTGATACCGTTCCCCATAATCGGCTGCTATTCAAACTTGACCTTAGTAGTATAAGAAATGGTAGAAAGCAGGCCCTTTTGAGCAACCCCCCGGTCCCCCCTGCAGGCCCTCTCCTAATTTTTTTGCATTTAAAAAAAGTGTCCTGCGTGTAACTCGTTGGGTTACTCATCATGAAAAATCCGTGCTATTTGAATATTTTTTGCGGTTTTTTTAAAAGTAATGTTGAGCATTTTTCACAAGCTACGCGTATTTTTTTTAAGGATGAGGGGTGTGACTTTCTAGTGCGTGGACCATTTGATATGGGGAATGAGTGGTTATTGCTATTAAAAAAAAACAGGGTCAATTTTGAATATGTCATAGCGCTAATTATTTTTTCGCTAGATAGCATTTTTTTTGGGGGGGGGCAAATATTTTATGAGGGACACAAAATTCTACACAATAAAGCCAGTCGGTTAGTACAAAAATTAAGTAGGCGAGTGTTATCTCTGGGAACAAAAATCGTGCGGCAATCTCTCCATTTTTTCGACATAAATAAGAAAAAAGTATGTATCGGTTACGCTTTCCTGGTAGGATATTTTAAAGGTCAGTTTGTTGGAGGTAAGCCAGCATAATTATCGGTTAATATTTCCCGGTATGTCTGCAGTGTAGGCAGGATATGACGCCTGTGACGGATTTCGACATTATTTCCTCCTTCCAACTAGTGGTTTGTATTTTCTTTTTATGAGCCGTTGCACCTCAGAGGGTTCCAATAAGGTAGGTAAATTCTTGTTTATTTTTACAAAACAACAAACCTTTATATGAAGAGCAAATATGCGAAACAAATTAAATCACATTTTTGAAAAAAAAATAGAGTTAGATGGCTTACCATACATTTGTTGTAGGATGGAAACCACGCACATTTGCATTTGTGCAAAAAACATTGAAAACTTGCCTTTTACGGGCCAAGCAAAATCCTTGATTCGTGCAAATCAAGTTAAATCACGAGTGGCGTTTTGAACAATCCAATTTAAATCCCATGACTTAGGGTGAAAAATGAATGATCCTGTTGGACTTAGTCAAAAAAACGCAAAATCGAAAAATATTTTATTTAATTTTTGTACTGTGCAAGTAATTTTAAGCAACTTTCCCTTTGACACCACCTGTCTAACTCCGTTAGTATAGATTTTACCATAGTCTTATTGACATAGAAAAAAAATGAAAAACGCTATTGGACTTAGCCAAAAAATCCCAAAACCGGAAATTTTTTTAATTTCATTTCTGTACTGTGCAAGTAATTTTAAGCAACTTTCCATTTTCTCTTCATATACTAATTGATCTTAAAGTGACATTAAAAAAATAAATTTTTGACATATAAAAACAAATTGTCAGATTGATTTAAACCAAAGTCAGGGGTTTTGGCATAAATAATCCATCAAATTTGCTATCCACACTGTCATAAACTAGTGCCTAACCCATGATTAAAATCTAGAATTGTAAAAAACACAAACGAAATTTTAAAAAGGAGCAGTTGCTCGACACATTTACTTTAATTTTATCGCTTAGCGCTAACTGGAAACATTGCTACAAAAGTCGCTAATTTGAAGGTTTACTAAGCACAGAATCAAAAAAATTTCTGTTCTAAAACCTTATTGTCATTATCCTAAAACTAGTATTAAGGCACATTTATGATTAAAATCAGTGGAATAAACGATCTTCTTACCTGCTCTTCCAGTTAAACCGTCCTGTTCGAAAAATTTTTCCCTAATGGCAAATGCAGCTGTGGAAAGTTATTTTATATGCCTGGGTTAGGCAGTTAAATAAAAATCTGTCCTGACAATTTCAAAAACCAAAAGTTGGATTTTTGAAAAGTAGGTCACCAAAAACGAATAAATACCGGGATTTTCTGTAGTTCAAATCATTCTTTGGCCTTATGGTCGAGGGAGCAGTCATTCTTCCCTAGCCCACCGGAGCTAACTAAGTATTCTTGCGGGTCAGGAAGGCAATTAGGCCCCAAGCACCCTCAGCACCCCGGCACCCCCTGGCACCCCCAGCACCCCAAGTGCTCTCCTAGCTTTTTTGAACTAACAAAGTACTCAGAATTGTCAGAGGGCCAAGTAGGATACCCCAAGCACCCTCAGCACCCCGGCACCCTCGGCACCCCCTGGCACCCCCGGCACCCCAAGTGCTCTCCTAGTTTTTTTGAGCTAACAAAGTACTCAGAATTGTCAGAGGTCCAAGTAGGATACCCCCAAGCACCCTCAGCACCCCGGCACCCCCGACACCCCTGGCACCCCCGGCACCCCAAGTGCTCTCCTAGCTTTTTTGAGCTAACAAAGTACTCAGAATTGTCAGAGGGCCAAGTAGGATACCCCCAAGAACCCCGGCACCCCCGACAACCCCTGGCACCCCCGGCACCCCAAGTGCTCTCCTAGCTTTTTTTGAGCTAACAAAGTACTCAGAATTGTCAGAGGGCCAAGTAGG